>RCUC01125631.1:0-16216 GCA_003697995.1 Taxidea taxus jeffersonii | reverse complement strand
TGGAAGTAATGGTGTAGAAGGGATGTTTTCCCCAGGCAGCTCTTGAGACTCCGAGGCCATTAGGTAACATAGGTGCCATCAGGGTATCTTAGCCCTACTGCCTTGCCTTAGGTAGCAGCTGGTCTCTAACTTTTTTATTTTATAGTCAGAGGTCTCATTTTTTTTCACCTGTGAAAAAGTTCCAGATTACTAATTCACATTTTAACAGTTTTTTTGAGGCATAATTCATACAAACATTTCACCAATTCACTCAATTAAAGTGTACGAGGGCACCTGGGTGGCTTTCCTCCTTCAGTGCACTGCCGCCCCTTTGTGTGCTCTCTCTCTCTCTCCCCTCTCAAATAAATAAATAACAAATCTTAAAAAAAAATTAAGTGTACAATTCAGCAGCCTTAACTATAGAGTTGCCACCACAGTCCATTTGAGAAGATTTTCATTGCCCCAAAAGAAAAATCCCATCCTCATTCAATAGCCATGAGCCCCTTGCCTCCCCACCAAGCTCCCAGCCCTCATCTGCTTCCTGTCTTTATAGATTTGTAGGCCAGCCCTCATCTGCTTCCTGTCTTTATAGATTTGCCTATTCTGGACACTTTATATTGAATCATCCAATATGTTGTCTTTGGTAACTGACTTCTTGGACTTAGCATAATGTTTTCGAGGTTCATCCATATTGTAACATGTATCAACATTTCATTATTATTGCCAAATAAAATATTCCATTATATGGATATACCACATTTTATTTATCCTCTCATCAGTTGATGGACATTTGGCTTGTTTCTACATTGTAGCTATTATGAATAATGCTAGTTTAGATATTTGTGTGTAAGTTTTTTTGCATATTAACTCTTGGTTGAATGTCTGGTAAAATTCACTGGTAAAGACATTTGGACCTGTGCTTTCTTTCCTTTGGGTGGTTTTTAAATTACTAGTTCAGTACTGGTATAGGTCTATTCAGTTTTTGTTTGTTTGTTTGTTTTATGTCTTGAATCAGTTTTGGTAGTTTATATAATTCATCTAATTCATCTAGATTTTCTAATTTGTTGGCATATATGGTTTTTTTTGTGGTATTCCTTTATAGTCCTTTTTATTTCTGTAAGATTGTTAAGTAATGTCCTTGCTTTCATTCTTGATTTTTGTAATTTGTGTCTTTTTTTTCCCTTGGCCAGTCTAGCTAAAGTTTGTAAATTGTATTGATCTTTTCAAAGACCCAGCTTTAGGTTTTATTGGTTTTCTTTGTCTCCCTTTTTTACTTTTTTTATTTCACTAATTTCTGCTCAAATCTTTATTTCCTTCCTTCTGCTTGCTTTTGGTGTGGTTTGCTTTTCTTTTCCCAGTATCTTAAAATGGAAGGTTAGGTTATTGATTGCAGATGTTTTTTCTTTTTGATGTAAATGTTTCTAGCATTAAATTTCCTTCTGTGCACTGCTCTTGCTGTACCCTGTACATTTGGTATGTTTATTTTCATTTTCTTTCCTTTTAAAGTATTTTCTAATTTCTCTTGTGATTTCTTCTTTGATCCATTGGTTAATTGGGGGTGGGTTTTTTTTTCCTTTAATTTCCACATATTTTTGAATTTTCCAAATTTCTTTGTGCTACTGAATTTTAGTTTCATTCTGTTGGGGCTAGAAAACATCGTTTTTATAAACTCTTTTCCTAAAATGTATTTGTAGGCTTGTTTTATGGCCTCTCTCATGATCTGTTGGGGGGAATGTTTCATGTGTACTTGAGAAGACTGTGTATTCTACTGCTTGTTGAGTGAAGTGTTCTATAGATGTGTGTTAGGTGTAGTTAGTTTACAGCACATGTCTCATCTTAAACATTTGTTGAATAGATATACCAAACTTTTACTTGGGACTTCTTAGTATTTAAATGTCTCTGGAAGAGCCAACTGCCTGTTTGGTTGCACTTTCTTGCTGAATTGACATATATCCAAACACACTGAATTTGAAATTATATTAAAAACCAAACAAAAGGAAAGATTTAAAACAAATCTTAAAATTATTGTTCTAAGATGTAGGCATTGGGCTTTCTGTGAGGATGTGGTTGCTAAGTGCAGCCTGCTTATTCATGTTGTGTTACTGAATTATCTTAAAATTAATAGAATTACTGATACTTTAAGAATTGGGCAACACATGGGACGCCTGGGTGGCTCAGTTGGTTAAGCAGCTGCCTTCGGCTCAGGTCATGATCCCGGCGTCCTGGGATGGAGTCCCACATCGGGCTCCTTGCTCGGCAGGGAGCCTGCTTCTCCCTCTGCCTCTGCCCGCCACTCTGTCTGCCTGTGCCCGCTCTCTCTCTCTCTAACAAATAAATAAATAAAATCTTAAAAAAAAAAAAAAGAATTGGGCAACACAATGAAAATATATTCACAGTTCTAGGGGAAATTCACAGATTTTGATGAATATGAATCATGTTTTAAGTTTCTGCCGTTGTCCCTGAATATCTGCATTAGCAGACCATAGCCCTTAGTGTGCATGGGATTTAAGATTCAACTGAGTTCTTGGGGTGTCTGGGTTGCTTAGTTGCTTAAGCTTCTAGCTCTTGATTTTGGCTCAGGTCATGATCTTAAGGTTGTGGGATCTAGCCCCACGTTGGGCTCTGTGCTGGGCTTGGAGCCTGCTTAAGATGCCCCTCCCTACCTCTCTCTCTTAAAAACAAAAATTCAACTGAGTTCAATCTATGCCTAAGAAAATGTACCCACAACATTCTTGGAAATTTGAATAGGGCTAAAAGTATCTTAGTACTACCATGAGATTTCTATTTATTTCCGTGATATTTTGAGTTGTGTTTGAATGTGTCCTGTTCAGTGAAAGCATTTTCTCTTTCACGAAACTGCTGAAATTGAGGCCAAGAACTCCCATTACTGTTGTTAATTTGGAATCCAAATTGAGATGGGCTCTGGCTAAATACACCCTAGAGAGTCAAAAAAATGGTTCACTTTGACGAATTCCAGTGTCCTTATTGATGTAGTTAGTATCGATTAAAATATACTTATTATCACTAAGTATATTTTGGATGAATTAAATTGCTTGGCACAGCTTTTATATCACCATTAAAAGTCGAACTGGCTCTTTTTCAACATTGCTATTAATATATCATTTGGCTCTCACAATATGACTGTGAATATGCTGCCCATTATTGAAAAAGTTAGTTGTGCCCAAGCTTTCTTCAAGTGCCTTCATGTTCTCCTTTACTCTTCCATTCAGAAATAGTAATTATTTATAGAAATGAATAAAGTATTGTAACTAATAATTCCATAGTTTACTTTGACACTTGAGGTTATTGTGGAAAACATCTTGACTTCCCTTCACTCAGCTATATGGAAGAAATATTTCTTTCCTCCCCTGCCTACTGTGCCAATGCCTTATTCTCCCTAATTTGGAAATGAAACCACAGCTCTACTCATTACTAATTGATTTTTGTCTATTGCAGATGTTTTGTAGAGTTCAAATAAATGAAAAGCTAATTATTCCTGAGCATGGTTTGTCTTATAAGCAACACTTAACCTCCCAGTCTGTTTGTTGTATGTTGTACTTAGATACATTTGTTTGAGTAGTGGAAAAAACAGATACAGTGGTTTTAAATTGCAGCTAAACCACATTGCTACATGATCCTGGGCAAGATAGTCAATTTTTCTGAGCTTTTGTTAGCCTGTGTAAAATGAGAATTATCCTTGGAAAATAATGTAACATGGGAATAATGGTCTAAGTTGTTGTGAGTGTTAAATGAGCTTATGGCTGCAAAGTGCCTATTATAATGCACGAAGTGCCTGTTATAATGCACGATATACAGAATACTCAACACTCCGTTAGCTTCCTTTTCCTTCCTTTTCCTCCTTTCCAGTAGTAGATAAAGTCCTTTGTGTTGGGAGGTTTATATTAGTTACCTCTGTATTTTTCAAACCTGGCCCGGGGCTAGAAGAAACTTGTGTTAAATACATTATTTTTACAACTTTAACAACATTTCTCCAGACATTCACAACAAATCCGCCTCTCCCTCGGTTTCTAACTTTTCAGAATTTGAAGCAGTGTTTCCCTCATCCTTGTTATGGGCCGTGCCTCTTAATGAAATATATTCGACATGCTGCTAGTCAGGAATAAGCATAATATAATGCACTTAGAACTAGCAGCAATATTTTCATTTATTTTAGTTCTGTGAAAACTTGCCAAAAAAAAAAAAATCTAACTGTTTATTTGCTGTTTTATCATTCTCCCTGGAATTTGTAGTTTCTTTTAAATCATTTACACTTTTCTACCCTGCCTCCCACGGTGCCACAATCAGTAGACCTGATTGTATTTCCTTCTCTACTTGTAACAAATTCTGTGCCTGAAGAGCGGGACTCAGCTGGCCTCAAGGCCAGACTGAGGTAGGTGGGGCTGGGTCAGGGATGACACTGGGCCACAGTACCGCCCACTCTGGCACCCCTGTAAGCAGTGCCATCCTGGTTGTTCAGCACTTTTACAGTCACACTTAAAAATAAGCACCTGTTGGACTGGGCTCCCTTAAGATATGTACCTGAATGTTCTTTGCCATCAAGTTACTTCTCATCCTAATCCTTCCGTTTCCAACACTCTTCACCCCGCTTCCCATGCTCGGGGTGGGCGTGGTCAGTGGACACATGGACACATGGACACTGGTGGTGGAAATCTGAGAAACAAGACCACTTCTGCTGTCTGTGGCAGAAGTCAACAGAGCAGGATCTCGGCCAGCCTTTGCCTTAAAGGAAATCTTTATTAATTATGTATGGTTCACAGGTATTCTTTTAAAAACCCCAACTTTCTAGAGAAGCACAACCTTCATGAGTGGCTTCAGCTTTGCATCATGAGTCTTGTATTAAAAGAAAATCTAAGTGGTATAGTTTGTTTACACTATGATACTTTCTAAATAAACTCTTAAAAAAAATTCCATGAAAAGTTTGGGTGCTGCCAGCCAGATCATACTGGAGCCGGGGATCCCATTTCTCATTCACAAACTAATACCTTCCATTATTTTTCTTCCTTGTGTAGTGACAGTGTTTATTATTGTTCCAAAGCAACCTTGAAGCTTAACTTTAGAAACATTGCACTTTAATCTGACCATATTAGACCAAAAAGTTCTTTAAGCAGGAGATAAAAGTTCTCTGTTTAATGGTGATTAATAACCTATTTAGATGTATTCATCTGAGGAACTGAAGATAATTTTGCCATTAGGCCATTTGTATAAGGGCACAAACGGATGGGTTTTATTCTGAACCCTGAAGGCAAACAGACACCCCTTTAATTGCTTATTGCTTGGGGAAGATTTCCATGGCCATGGCTCCCTCCCAAGGACACACGGATCTTCGCTGTGATAACTCTCAAATTTGATCATTTTCAACATGGCGAAAAAATCTCACGGCATTTACTTTAAAAAATTTCCTATACCATGCCACAACCAGGTCCTGAAGAGTAGCAACAAAGAAGTCTCCAGTGAATAAGTTTGCATTTTAATTGTGAAGCCGCAGCAAGTTTTCATACAGGAATATCAGATGAACAAATACTTAGAAATGTTAGAACATTGGTTAGAAATTGCTTATGACTCTTGGGAATGAGAGCTTTAGAGTCAGGAATTTGTGATTCATGGTACAATCTTCTACAGCCTCTTGTCTCTTGTGTAATCCGTTCTATGGGACGAATAATATCTTTCTCAGAGGGCTGTTTTGAAGGTGGACTATAAAATCCACAGTAAACCGCCCCTCAGCTGGTAGTCATGACATTTAGCTTATGCATTTATAAATGGAGTTTCTGATCACGAATTAGCTTGCTTATCCATTTCTCTAGTACATAGAGTTAAGCAAATCTCAAAAATGAAACATCTTCCATTATAAGGAAGTCAAACCAATCATTCTTTATTGGGAGTTAATCAGTAAGCACTGAGCTTTTTAACTGTCTCATAGATAACTAGATGAGTGAACAAACCATACAGTTTATCAGAATTTGGAACAAGAACTAGATTTCCAAAACATGGGTCATAATTCAAGCAGATATCGTTCATAAATGCAGGTTCTGGAATAACAGGGAAGTAGCACAAAACATGTGCATAGTGAGTGCCTAGTTATTTTTTGGTCAGAGAAGTAAGTGGTACCATTAGATTACAGGACAGAATTAACGTATGCCTTTGCTTTACACCATCAGAAAGATTATTGTTTGGAGTGTTTTGTTAATTTGTGTCTAGAAAATTTGTGTCTGGAATTTGTGTCTAGAAAAGACAATTAAGTTTACCTATTTCCAATCTCTGGTTTTATAAATGAAGAAACAGAGATCTTGGAAGTTAAATGACCTGGCCATAGGTAGTACCTAGTGATTGAGTCTGGCTTGGAAATCAGGGTCTATTTACCAAGGGCATAAAGGTAGAGAAAAGCCTGTCTCGCGGCCTACCACACATTTAGTGCTATTGACTGGGCATTTCTGAAAGCAGTAATGGTTGTCAGGATGGGCAGAGAAAAGGGGAGCTGAAAGGAAGGGGAATTTTCTAAGAAGACTTTAAATGAAGGAGAAACCATTTTTTTTTTTTTTTGTAAAAACTAATTTTTAGTAGGTCCAGGGAGAGTGGAATATGTGCAAGTATCATACTTTGGTGACCACTCTGTGACCTTTTGACCTTGTAAAGTCAGCTTAAAAGACCACGCTTCAGATAATGCTCCTTTCCAGCAGTAGGGCTGCAACGATGACCTGTTACGTTGATGTGGACAGGTTTTCTCTTGGCAAATATTTCATTGCATCGTTATGGGGAAACACAACCCTATACTCCAGCTCTCCAGGCAGGGGAGAAGGTTAGCATTCTATTTCACTGAGACTTGTGAGGAAGGAGAAGGAATGGGGAGGTTGGTAAGAAGGCAGGGGTCTAAAAAACAGAGTCAGCTATCAAAAGAGTGAAGGCCTGGATTCTCATCACTCATTGCATTTTTCTCGAGGATGACTACTATCTACAATGTCATTTATTCATTCAACAAACCCCAGTTGAGTATCTGCTACTTGTCAGGTTCTCTTCTCCATGCTGCAGGCATCCCAGACAACAAAACAACCACCACCCTTGTCTTCACAGAACTTAATCCTGGTTGAGGGAGACAATAAATCATAGTTCTCCTCTCCCCCAAGCTGTTCCCCTTGATATCCTGCCTCATAGGTTCTTATTCCTCTCTCTTTCCTGGAAGCATTCAGGAGTTCAGCAGTATTCCAATTTATTTTACCTCCTTCTGCCCCTGTTAAGCTTCACAGTATGAAGCCATAAGGCTCAAATACTCTTGCTCTGAACCCGTTAGTAATTTGCCTAACAAACCCTGAATAGGGAGTATATTGTCTCTGCATTTCCATGGCACCTCTGAGCTTCTTGGAATTTCTATAGGTCTCCAATATCTTATCTTCAGATAAGAATGTTGCTAATACAGGTGTGCCTCATGTATGGGTTGTGGCTGTGTGTGTGTGTTCAGGAGTATGGCGATCAAGATTTGTGATCGAATTACATGATACATGAGATTTAGGTCAGCTGGGGGAGGGGCACCTAAGGTTGGAAAACAGTGTATCTCAAGAGTGAAAGTGACCATGAAGAGAAAAAGTAAGCGGCACATTTAACGAGATGACCCAGAATTTTAGGCACAAAAAAAATACTGAGCACTTATAGTTAGAATGAAATCAATAGCTGTTGCCGACTGTTGACCCGAGGCCCATGAGTTACAGTGATGGAGTTTTTCTCTAGTGTCCTCGCTGAAGGATCTACAAATGACATGCCATCTTGGTAAACCGAATTGAGATTTTGATTTACAGTGCTTTTTTAAGGCAGGATGAAATGTTTCAGAGATGGTAAGGTGTTACTGAAAATGACATTTTATCCTGGAAAACCTGAGTAGCAGTGCTTATTTTTCCAGTTTAACATGAAAGAAATATCCCATTCTTTCGTGATATTGGTCATTATTTCCCTACCTACTCCCATTTGGTCCCCAGGAAGTTGGAATTGGTTCACATACAATTAAGTTGTAAAGTGAAATGAAGCTTTGTAATAGAAGGAAATGTAAATAGTAAAAATTTTATTTTTAAATTAATTCATAAGGTATTTAATTAGGATGTTGCATTCACTTTTTTTTTATTTTTAAAGTTTATTTAAATTACAGTTAGTTAATGATATGCATATTAGATTCAAGTATACATTATAGTGGTTCAACACTTCTATACAACTCCCGGTACTCGTCATAAGTGCACTCCTTAATCCCCATCACCTATTAACCCATCCCCTATAATTAAGAGTCTGTTTCTTGGTTTGCCTCTCTCTCTCTCCTTTTCTCTTTACTCATTTTTTCCCCTTAAATTCCGTAAGTGAAATCATATAGTATTTGTCCTTCTATGACTGATTGCTTAGCATAATACTTTCTAGCTCCATCCATGTTGTTGCAAATGGCAAGATTTCATTCTTTTTGATGCTGAATAATATTTGTGTGTGTGTGTGTGTGTGTGTGAATCACCTCTATTTTTATTTTTTAAAATATTTGTTATTTATTTTTTATTTGTTAAAAATTTGTTTTTTACTTTTTTTTTTTTAAGATTTATTTGCTTATTATTTTAGAGAGAGAGTAATGGCAGGAGGTACAGAGGGAGAAGGGGTAGAGGGTATCTCAAGCATACTCCCACTGAGCTTGGAGCCTGACCTGGGGCTCAATCTTATGTTCCTGAGAATGATCTAAACTGAAATCAAGAGTTGGATGCTTAACCAACTGAGCCACCCAGGTGCCTTAGTATATCCCCTCTTCTTTATCCAGTCATCGATTGATGGACACTTGGGCTGTTTCCCTAATTTGGCTCTTATAGATAATGCTGATATAAACATCAGGGTGCATATATCATTTCAAATTAGTATTTTTGTATTCTTTGGGTAAGTAGTAGTAGTGCAATTGCTAGATCATAGGGTAGTTCCATTTTTAACTTTATTATTATTATTATTGTTTTGAGAGAAAGAGACTGGGAGAGGGGCAGATGGAGAGGGAGAGAGAGAATCTTAAGCAGGCTCCATACCTAGTACAGAGCCTGACACTGGGCTTGATCTCATGACCCTGAGATCATGATCTGAGCTGAAATCAAGAGTCAGGTGCTTAACCGACTGAGCCACCCAGGTGCCCCTCTATTTTTAACTTTTCGAGGAACCTCCATATTGTTTTCCAGAGTGGCTGCACCAATCTGCATACCCACCAACAATGCAAGAGGGTTACCCTTTCTCTGCATCCTTGCCAACAGCTGTTGTTTCCCATGTTGTTGATTTTAGCCATTCTAACTGGTATGAAGTGATGTCTCATTGTAGTTTTTTAAAAAAAATTTTTTAATTTTTAATTTGTTTTGAAGATTTTTATTAATTTATTTGACAGAGATCACAAGTAGGTAGAGAGGCAGGCAGAGAGAGAGGGATAAGCAGGCTCCCTGCTGAGCAGCGAGCCAGATTCAGGGCTTGATCCCAGCACTGGCATCATGACCCGAGCCGAAGGCAGAGAGAGGCTTTAACCCACTGAGCCATCCAGGTGCCCCTTTCATTATAGTTTTGATTTGCATTTCCCTGATGATACGTTGAGCATCTTTTCATGTATCTTTTGGCCCTCTGTATTGGTATCATTTATTTATTTTATTTATCATGTAGGTCCATCATATTTAGCTTTTGAAAGGCTGTAATTGCCTTGTTGTGACAGATTACACTTTCCAAAGATGGCTGCCATAGTAGATCTCATATTGCACACTGTTGTTGCCTCTTTCCATTGAGTGGTGGGATTTATGTCTCTTCTCTTTGAACCTGAGCCAACTTTATTATTGCCTTGACTGGTAGTTGGAAGTGATACTGTGTGATGTCTGAAGCTAAGTCATAAAAATGCCATCGACTTCCACCTTATTCTCTTAGGGTCTTTACTCTTGGAATCTAACTACCCTGCTGTGAGGAGACATGTAAGTAGAGATGCTGGCTGAGAAGCTGAGGTCCTGTGTGACAACTGGCAATCAGCTAAATGAGTGAATGAGTTTTAAGATGATGCCAGCCTGCTGGCATAGAGTCCTGCTCTGCCGCAGCAGCCTCTCAGCCCCCTCAGGTGACACTATGTGGAGCAGAGGCATAGCATGCCCAGATTGCAGATTCAGGAGCAACATGAAGTGATTGGCTTCAACCATTAAGTTTGGGATAGTTTGACATAGTCTATTTCATGGGCAGTAGAGAACCAGAATACATGACTGGCCTACCCAGACTTAAATAAGTCCTACTAATCTAATTTCTATCAGAGTCTGATAGATCTTAGTCTGCCTTACTCTAGAACAGTATCTTGATTCTAACAGTCAGCTTGAGTCCATGTGACATAGCTAACAGCTAACAACATCAGTGTGTTCTTAGTGTGATGGCTGAGAGTGAGCCCATCTACACAGCTCTGTCAGCTCCTAGTTTATGGGCAGGTTACTTGATTTTGTCATCTGTTAATTTGGAATGATACTAATACACTTGATCCATAGAGTTGTGAGGCTGAAAAGAGTTTGTACATGGAAAGCACTTAGAATAACATGTGACGCTTAGGAAATACTCCATAGATGTCAGCATTCTTATCATTCCAAGAGTTTATGAAGACATTTCGAAGATTTGTTGAGAACAGTTGAACCTACAACTGATTATGATTATCTCATATTTTTCTACATGTTCTTATGTATGATAAATTGTCTATACCATCTAATGGCCTTTGATGTAAGTCCCAGGTTTCTCCTTAGTAAAGAGCCCTGGCGAGAGCCTTTAACCAGTGGGGACCTGGAAATCATTTGGTCCAGACTAGTCCGGACCCCATGCTTTTGAATCTGCTGAGATGTCTGCTTTCTGCTGTAGGCTCATTATAACTATGTCTTTCTCTTTTCTTATGGTCTTGAAATACGGTCTTTGAGTATAGACTAGAGGTTTGATTTATCTGTGGATTTCTTAAGTGTGGCTTTGCTTCTCTTGAGTTTGTTCTGCAAATTGCTGGCTGTGGTCACATAATGCTGTGTCTCTAACCTGAAGATCCCCATCTGTGTTTTCTTTGCTGTAATCGATGTCTTCTGTGTGCTGCAAAGATAGAGGCGGGTTTTAAATCTCCCTTGGTGGGAAGCGGTGCTTCCTGCCTGGAGTCTGATTTGAAAATAGATACCCCATTGTGCAAAAATACAGACACCATGAGACTTCCTGGGTAACACCATTAAGCATACCCTTGACAGCAGCAGTCAAGGGCAGTACTGTTTAAGTACTTCATGCGCAATAACCTGTAAGTTACATTGATGATACTGGCTGATGAGCTATAGGTATTGAATTTAATTTGCTACTTATTGGGCTTATATTTCAGATTTTTTGTGAGTCATTTAGAAAGCATAGACACAACCTCATCAAATCCATATGTTGCATAAGGGAAGGATATAAAACTTTAGTTTTCAAAAACTTATTAGTATGTTTAACTAAGAGTTAAAATTAAACATTATCTACATATTGTCAGTAATATTATACCTGGTTTTGTCATTAAATATTAATAATGTTTTTGAGTCCTTAATAATATTTTGAGTCCTTAATAATAATAATGCCTTGTGTTTATATTGCCTTTCATGAGAACTAAGCAGTTCAACACACCTGTCTATATAGGAAGGGGGAGATGTTATTCACTTCCAATTTTATAGAGAAAACAGAAGATCTAGACAAAGCTGGAAAAGGAATACATTAGAATCACATTTGACTCTAAATAATAACAAGACTCAAATAAGGTTTCTTTTTCTTTTGTAACAAAATATCAAGGGGATAGCCTCTCTATGATGCCACCAAGGACCCAGTTCTTTCTCTCTTTCTTCTCTGCCTTTCTTAGCACGTAGGTTTTGTGCTCCTGGTTACAGGATGACGGCCCCAACTTCAGGCATCACATTCATAATCCAGGAAGAATGAAGGGGAAGAGAAAAATGCCAAAAGCTCATGACAGCTGTTTGCCTCTTTTTATCAAGAGCACACGAGCTTTTCCAGTAGTCCCATTCATTAGACTTCTGTGCACATCTCAGAGGTGGTATAGTCCCTACCAGCTTCAAAGGGATGGTTTTATCTATTGTTGCCTAACAAGGTATCCTACTGTAGAAGCTGAAACCATAAACATTTATTATCTCCTGGTTTCCATGGCTCAAGACAGAGGCTTAGCCATTAGAATACCTGCATCAATCAAAATGTATGCTTCCTTTACCTTTGAAAAAATATAATTTTTGTGTTTGTCTTTTATTTTATTTATTTATTTTAATTTTTAAATTTATTTGACAGAGAGAGAGATCACAAGTAGGCAGAGAGAGGGGGGAAGCAGGCTCCCCGTTTAGCAGCGAGCCTGATGCGGGGCTCAATCCCAGGACCCTGAGATCATGACGTGAGCCGAAGGCAGAGGCTTAACCCACTGAGCCACCCAGGTGCCCCTGTTTGTCTTTTTAAATAGACTCTTTATCTTTTCAACTTGTCTTTGAGTTAGTAAGGGTATCTCAGGATCTTGCTGCAAAGCTAAATTTCTGTCTTCTTTGCTTTTCAACATTACATCTAATTTATAGTTTTTATAATAGATAGGAACCTGATTCTTCAGGTGAAATTCCTTTATATCACTTTTAGTGGATTGAATAATCTATGTCTAGAATTCAGCATATTATTAGTAGGATCACTTGCCTAATATTATGGTTGTTATCTATTTATCCAGTTATTCATTTAACAAATGTATTTTGAGCCCGGGCTTAATGCAAAACACCAAGGAAATTGCTCTTGGGGGAGACAAACATAAAATTGTAGTTTTGATGTTTAGGAATTTTTAGTGCAAAAAGGGAAGTAACGCATGAACACAAGTAGTTATAGTAGAGGGTAGTTTCTGATAAATATCATAAGAAGCACTAAAATTTGGGGCACCCAGGTGGCCTCATTGGTTTCAGTGTCTGACTCTTGGCTTGGGTTCAGTTTATGTCCTCAGGGTCATGAGCTCAAGGCCCTCCACCCCACCCCGCCCAGCTCCATGCTTGGGGTGGAGTCTTCTTGAGATTTTTCTCCCTTCCTTTTTCCTCTACTCCCTCCAAAACCTCTCTCAAATAAATAAATAAAATCTTAAAAAAAAAAAAAAAAAAGGAAGCACTAAAGGTTAAAGGTTAAGGGGATTTAGAGAGAGAGGGGACCATTTCCAGCTTACAGGTTTGGGAAAACCACTGTAGTGTATGGCCAACTCCTGATCAGGCATTCCATACATTAAGCATTGGAAAGAAGACTTGCTGACATTATCACCTTCTCTGCTTAAGTGCTTGGATGACATAAATAGGAGTTTTGTTGACTATAATTCAGTAGGGAGAGAAGGCCTTTTAAATCAAAATACTTAACCTCTCTGCCCTAGGAAAAGCAGGAAACTGCACATTTGCAGGAAGGCCTCAGCTTTGCAGTACATAGGTCCTTCACACTGCCTAGTGGTAATTTGGCCAATGACCAAAATGGGATAATGGAAGCAAGGCAGGAAGAATGGGGAAAGACAAAAGACACTGAATGGAAACAGTAATGTAGGTAAGCTAAGGAGTCAAAACTTCTTCCAGTGTGCTTTTGTAATAGGGACTGTTGCAAGCTGGTCACTACTCTAGAGGCAAACTGGTAGGGACCAAACTGTTGGTGTTCTGCTTTCTAATTGGGTGACCTTGAGCGAGCGCATTGCTTTTTGCCTCAGTTTCCTCCTTTGTGTAAGAAGGATAATAGTATTACCATTTCATGGGGTCTAGTAATTAAAATGAGGTAATGCATGTGAATTCTTAGAGGAGTGCCCGGCCCATGGTAAACCATTCAGTATACAGCAGCTATTATTTTTGAAGTATAGTGAATTTTTAGAATGCCAGTTGCTCACATTCAAATATAAGTACAAAATGCAAAAGCAAATAAATCTATTTTCAGCATTTCATCTCATCATGGAGAACTCAGAGTTGAGCAAATTTAATGCATGATAGTGGATTGTGACTATTCTGATGGGAATCTGCATTCTTATAAAAGAAGGGGCATTACATACATGTATTTTAAATATTTATTCATTTATTTGAGAGAGAGAGTTTGGGGTGGGGAAGAACAGAGGGAGAGGGAGAGAGACTTAAGTGGACTCTGCGCTGAGCTCTGGTTTGCGCTGTATCACTCTGGTCTCTGTCTCTGTGGTTACATGGCCATCTCTGTGTGTCTCACATGGCATTTTTCTCATGTAAGTCCTATTGGGGTAAGGCTTACCCTTATGACTACATTCTAACTTGATTTATATCTGCAAAGACCCTGTATCCCAATAAAGTCATAGCCACATTCATGGGTACAGGTGGATCTCTTTGGGGACACAAATCAGCCTGTAACATGGTATCTCTCAAAGTTGAGATGTGGAGCCTTAGAACATGTTTTTAGGAGTTCATCAAGACTGGAGTGTAGAGCTCTAACGTTTTAGTGCTGCCTGGTGCGGGCTCTTGCCACGTAAACCAGGTTAGCAAGTCACTTTCACCCCTGGTTCCACTCATTGAGTTTCTTTCCACCTTCCCAAAAGTGTTTGAGTTCATAGAAAAGCAAAATTAATTCCAGAATTATCTAGTAACGATGGTATCTGTAAGATGACACATTTTTCTTTTGTTGTTTGCTTCCTTTTTTTTTTTTTTTTTTTTTAAATAGAGGAGAAGTTGGTGGCTTTAGGGTTTTGTGTGAATCTTTAGGTAGTGTAATGGGGATCAAAATGTTTGGGATTTATTGCTGTTTAGGGAGGGCAATGCATTTTCTGTTTAATTCCTTGGGAAGAGTCACACATGGGATCACAGCGGGTTTAGTAAATCATATATCCTGGGGCAGCAACCCAGATGGTGTAAAGCTACTGACCTAGCACAGAAGAGTGGAGGCACGCTGCCGAAGGCATAAAGCTTGGCCAGCTTCTGTGGGCTGAGCTGTGGCCCTGTCACGGTCTACCACTTTGCCATTTGTCCCCATGGATCCTGAAAGCTGCAGATAAAATTTTCAAAGGCTAAGCTGCCTGTAATTTAAGAATGAACTTGTTTAGAAGTCAAATCAAGTTAAAGAAAATGAAAATGTCATTGCACAAGAGAAAAATGAGCCATCTGGTGGAAATGCGGTATTTTAAAAATAGAGGTTTTTGTTTTTCTTTCGTTGTTATTGTTTATTTTTTATCTTAGCTTTTGAGGCAAACACTTTTTGGCTTTAAACTAGTAACATTTAATGGCTGGGGGAAAATAGAAAACAGCTGGTCTGAGACAGATGAAAGAAAGGGATGTTGAAGTGTGAAGCACGAAGCCTGGAAACTCTTACAGAAACATTGCCTTTTTGAGAAAAGTATGACCAGTTTGAGGGAGATTGGAGCTGTTAACAGAATTACCCGAGACAGAGGTCGATGGGGGACAAGGAGTGGTTGTTTCAAATTATGTAACTAAAAATAGTTAAATCAAAATGATGTGAATTTGCTACATGTGTATTGATTTGATCTACAATTCAGAAGTTCCTACAGTGCATTTCTGTATAATTCCATATATCTTTCTACCTATCTTCCAATATTTTATTTAAATTCTGGTTAGTTAACATATAGTGGAGTATTAGTTTCAGGAGTAGAGGTCAGTGATTCATCACTTACATATAACCGCAGTGCTCATCCCAACAAGTGTCCTTAATGCCCATCCCCTGCCTACCTCCCCTCCACCAACCCTCAATTTGTTCTCTCTGGTCAAGAGTTTTATGGTTTGTCTCCCTTTCAATTTTCACTCTATTTTATCTTTCTTTTCCTTCTCCTACATTCATCTGTTTTGTTTCTTAAATTCCACCTATGAGTGGAATCATCTATTTGTCTTTCTCTGACTGACTTATTTCGTTTAGTGTCATATGCTCTAGATCCATGCTGCAGATTGCAAGATTTCATTCTTTTTGATGGCTGAGTAATATTCCTGCGTGCGCGTGTGCATGTGTATATGTGAGAGAGAGAGAGAGAGAGAGAGACATCTTCTTTATCCATTCGTCTGTTGCTGGACATTGGGGCTCTTTCCATAGTTTGGCTGTTGTGGACATTGCTGCTATAAATATTGGGTTACAAGTGCCCTTTTGGATGACTATGTTTGTATCCTTTGGATAAATACCTAGTAGTGTAATTGCTGGGTCATAGGGTACTGTAGAATTGCTTTTCAATCAAATTTTCAAAAATTTTAAAGATGTATTTATTTTGGGGAAGAGG
>RCUC01125630.1:0-34110 GCA_003697995.1 Taxidea taxus jeffersonii | reverse complement strand
TAGGTCTCACTTGTGCAAACTGTGATTGATGCTAGAAGTGACTTTTGGCTCCCGGGACATCTCCTTGGTTTGACCTTTTTGGAACAATGAAAACCATTTTGGTCTGAGGACCTTCAGTCAGCCCCTGAAATGTTTGCTTTTGGAGGCTGACAGTGGAGGCAACATGTAACATGGTTTTTGGCTTCTGAGCATATTATTTGAATTGAATAATATGTGAGACAATTACAGATAGTTTGTGTTCAGCAAACACCCTTAAACAGAAATACTGACAAGGCGGGTGCCTTTTTTTTGTCCTGGCCCAGGTTTTGAGACTCAGATTTGGGCTGTTTTATTAGTTGGTTAAGGGATTCCCTCTACCTCCTGGCTCTTTGCTATAAAATAAGCTTAGTCAGTTTTCATTGTTAACATATCACCCTCCTCTCTGCCTTGGACCCTTTATTCTCATATAGTAGTTATGTAGATCCTAGCTTCAAGGTCAAGCTTAAAGTCACACCTTTTCAGAAAAAGGCCCTTCTCAGCTCCCCTGGCCCCCAGTGATCAACCTGTCCTCTGACCTTCAGCACCATTATTTCTATTACTTAAATATTATCTTGTTTTATGAACCCATCCTTTTATGTGCACATCCTTTCTCTTCAACAAGGCCACATGTCACCATGGACCTGATCAGGTCTTGTGCATGATGTGCACGATGGCCACAGGTGACCATAACGATGAAATACAGTCAAGAGGGGCTACTGTTTAAGGCAGCTTTATTGTGAAGCTAAAAAAATTATAATAATAGGGACGCCTGGGTGGCTCAGTTGGTTAAGCGGCTGCCTTCGGCTCAGGTCATGATCCCAGCGTCCTGGGATCGAGTCCCACATCGGGCTCCTTGCTCAGCAGGGAGCCTGCTTCTCCCTCTGCCTCTGCCTGCCTCTCTGTCTGCCTATGCTCGCTGTCTCTCTCTCTCTAACTAATAAATAAATAAAATCTTAAAAAAAATAAAAAAAATTATAATAATAAAAATAAAATAAAAATCTCAATACAGTCTGTTTGGAATATTGCTTTTTATAAGACAAAAAGCTTATTAGGATAATCATGAATAAATGTGTACTTTGTGATGATTTCTGGATTATAAACTTAAGTAGAAGAGTATGTGACTTTTTTTTAAAAGATTTTATTTATTCATATGACAGACAGATCACAAGTAGGCAGAGAAACAGGCAGAGAGAGAGGAAGAGGCAGGCTCCCTGCTGAGCAGAGAGCCCAATGCGGGGCTCGATCCCAGGACCCTAGGATCATGACCTGAGCCAAAGGCAGAGGCTTTAACCCACTGAGCCACCCAGGATCCCCTGGTTTTTTTTTTTTTTACATAAATAGGCATTTGCCTTCTTTAATTACGACAAAAGAAAATCTTCTCCTAAGAAATTCAGGTGCAAGAGATCGTCTTTTTGGACCCAAAACACTGCTGCAGACACTTTTGATAACAGAGATATATGGGTGTTTTGGGGATACTTAAAACCAGATTAGGGAAAATGTCTGGTGGTACTCAAGTGGGTAGACATAGCTTTTGGGGAAGAACACAGCTTTACCCTGTGAAAGTAAACATGCTTGAGGCCAGTGTTCATGTCAGTGCACAGTAAACTCAGTAAATGCTAACATTATTATGTGCGTAACAACAAGTAATAGGTGAAGTTACAAGTTCTGGGATAGTTTCATTAATATGGTACTTAGATGTATATTTAGAACACATACGTAATTATAAAATCAAATAGCAGATGAGTACTACAACAGGAAGAGAGTACTTCTGAAATTAAGGAGGGAGAGGTCACATTCTGCTGGAATCCTAGAGATGGTATTTGAAATGGGTTTTACAGATGGGGTAGGAGTTCACTGGAAAGAGATGGGAGGGAGAGAGGGAGATGAGTGAGGGAAGGACACCGCATAACCAAGTATGTGCAGGTACACAAGCCTAGGGCAAGTTCAAGGAACGGGGAGTGATTCAGTTGGCTAATAGCTGTAGAGAATTAGAAGGAGAAAGGTTAAAAGTTTGGCTACACCAGGTCTTCAGTGCTAACATGAAGAGTCTGGTGTTTGGATTCAGTCGGTAATGGATGAAGAACAGGGTACACAGGAATTAAAACTGAGGGGTGCTACATTTTTTGCAGTTTGATCTGGAATTTTTGTGTAAAATGTAGTGACGTTTGTCTTCAAGCATTCTCTTCACAGGATAGTCAGTCCCTGGAACCCCGATCACCTACAATCACACGCAACTCACCTCTCTGAACTAGGTAGGCCTGCTGGTCGGAGTCACTGGTTCTCGCCCCATGACGGCTCTGCATCTCTATCAGGGACTGCCTGCTGGGATGAAAAGCAACAGGATAGTGATGTTCTAACGCCCTGAAATATGACAACATTAGACAGACATTCAACAGCAGGATAGAGGGAAAAAAAGAGCTGAAAATAAATGCAAGGTTCATAAAAACCAGATATTAAGGATTAAGTTGAATGTTAAATATTATTGGCACTAAGACACAGGGTAGTGAAAGAAACGAACAATCAGAATGAAAAATACCAATCAGTAAAATAACCACACTGTCAACTGATAATGGGATGGATTAGAAAAAAGTGGCATATTTCTAAAACAAGACACTATAGAGCAATTAGAATGAAATAAACTGCATATATACACACAACCCCCCAGAGTTTAAAATCCCAGTGTGAGATAAAGCCCGCTGCAGAACAATACCTAGTGACCATCCTATCCTGTAACTTACACACAGAGAAACAAATATTATGTTGTTTCAAGATATGACATAGGTATTATACTGATACTATGCAGAAGTATACAACAGATGGGGATGTTATCACCCGAGCTCCAGGCAGTATAAAATATTTACAATGCAGAGGGGCCTGGATGGTTCAGTGGGTTAAACCTCTGCCTTTGGCTCAGGTCATGATCCCAGGGTCCTGGGATTGAGCGCCGCATTGGGCTCTCTGCTCAGTGGGGGAGCCTGCTCCCCCCTTTCTCTCTCTGCCTACCTCTGCCTACTTGTGACCTCTGTCTGTCAAATAAATAAAAAAATCTTAAAAAAAAATCCACGATGCAAATCAATGTATGTCACTGTCAATTCTGGGTGGGGCATATCATAGCGTGTGACATTCTATCCCTATATTTTTCTATTTCTAGTTCTCTCTGTTTCCAATTTTTCTCAAAATGGACATTTAAAAGACAGAAGTAATTTTAGCTTTTCTTTTAAAACATGTTACATGTTAATTTTCTTTTAAAACATGTTACAAAATCGAAGTGTTTGACTTTGTACCCCTCAGGACAGCAGGACAGGGCTTCGGAACACACAAGGTCACATCTTCACAGCATGTCTGAAAGCAAAGAACTCATCACGTTCTCACAGGATGTGGCCAAGCCTTGCGGGAAGTCACGCTGAGTGTCAGGGACACAGTCAAGCGAAGTGTGCTCAGCTTGATCCCGACAGCTCATGGGAGCATCTCGGACAGGCCCCTGTGCTTGGCCTGTGCCCAGGGCTCCCGGCAAGTGCTCTCAGCCTTCCTGAGCCTCACCTGCTTCCGTCTTCAAAAACATTATCCTCTTTCAGCAGGACTGCCAGCTGTAGAGCCAGCTGCTCCTTCTCTTCGTGTATCTTCTCTCTTGCTGCTCTTTCAGCGTGGAAGTCTGAACAGTACACCTCCATCTGGTAGAAGGTAAGAGAGACAGAAGTTACTACCTAGACGGACCCATGGATACTCTACAGCCCACTGGGTGACGGGGCACAGGGGGGAGTGCTGCCTTCTGTGATTCCCTCATCAGGAACAGGTGTGCAGGGTCCTGCTAGAAACCAGCACGACTTCCCAACCCTCAGACGGAAGACAAGTTGAGTGTGCGTGTGCATGCATGCATGCACACACTTTAGACAATCAGAACCCAACAATAACATTGATATAGGTGGTTTAAGTACCGCATGTAACATTTGTTCAGTAAAATTCTCCATTCTTTTTTTTTCTTTTAGATTTTATTTATTTGACAGAGACAGCGAGAGCAGGAACACAAGCAGGGGGAGTGGGAAGGGGAAAGTGGGCTTCCCGCCGAGCAGGGAGCCCGATATGGGGCTCAATCCCAGGTCTCTGGGATCATGACCAGAGCCAAAGCCAGATGATTAATGACTGAGCCGTCTAGGTGCCCCAATTCTCTGGTCTTTAAAAAAAAATCATATTCAGGGGCCCCTGGGTGGCTCAGTGGGTTAAGCCTCTGCCTTCAGCTCAGGTCATGATCTCAGGGTCCTGGGATCGAGCCCCGCATTGGGCTCTCTGCTCAGCAGGGAGCCTGCTCCCTCCCCCCAACCTGCCTCTCTGCCTGCTTGTGATCTCTGTCTGTCAAATAAATAAATAAAAATCTTTATTTAAAAAAATAAAAAAATCTTATTCATGATTAGCTTACTATAGTAAATGCTTTATTTATTCTGTCAGTCCTTATTTACAAAGGCTGGCCTTAAATTAAATTTTAAACAATAATAATAAATAGATGTTATTCCTTGCATTCCAAACATGCACAAGGTCTTATGTCAGGTGCCTATATTCTTACCTTACTTCACTTTATCAAAGGTCCTGTGAATGTATAATTGCTATGCTCATTTTACACTCACAAGTTTAACAGCTCTCAGTCTGGGGTAGTTTAGGTATGTGGTCAAGCCAGCACTTGAACCAAGACTGAAGCCTATATTCTATGCCCCCTTCTCACGGTGGTAGCCAGCCTCCAAGATGGCTTGGGTGATGCTCCCCTCTTGGTATTCACACTTTTCCATGGTCCCCTTCCGCAACAAATAGAGCCAAGCCATGTAACCACTAGGATATTGCAGAAATGATGGTGTGTGGCTTCTGCCTTGTTCTTCCCTGGGTCACCCGCTGTGGGGGAAGCTTGCTGCTGTCCTGAGGGTGTGCAAGCTGCCGTGTGGGGAGCCCCCCAGGGTGAGGAACTCAGGCCTCCTGCCTGCAGCCACGTGAGTGAGGCGGCTTGGAAACGGATCTTCTGGTCCATTTTGAGTGCAGTCCCATGAGGGGCCCTGAGTCAGAATCACCCTACTAAGCTGCTCCCTCATGCCTGACCCACAGAAACCCAAAGATGACAAACGTTTGTTGTAGCAGCTGCTAAACTGGAGGGTAATTTCTTACCTAGAAATATATAAATATTGTGCTGTGATAGAGATTTCTTCACTGTCAATTCTAAAGTAAAAATGAGCTCCTTAATAGTGAAATGAACATTATTCTCATATCAATTTTTAACTTTTTATACTTAAAATTTAGGTTTTCCCCCAAATTTCATGGTTCTAGGATACAAATATTTATCTCTTCCTTTTAAAAAAAAGATTTTATTTATTTATTTGACAGAGACACAGCAAGAGGGGAACACAAGCAGTGGGAGAGGGAGAAGCGGGCAGACGCTTAACGACTGAGCCAACCAGGGGCCCCTTATCTCTTACTTTTAAAAGTAAAATTAATAAAAACTTAAATATTACCATTTTAGTTACAACCTCCCGCCCCCCCCACAGCTATGTGATAAAAGGTCCTTTTAAGGGACTTCCTGCCATTTATGAATGGTCCAACACGGTAGATGCATCATGGGAATTTTTGAGACGGACCTCAATTTAAGTTACTGTCTTACTTCTATCAATGATTAGCTTTGAGTCAGTCAGACCTGGGTCGTTCTGTCCATTCCTACGTGCCCTGCAGCGACACCAGTGGCTCACGTCCCAGGTGCTCAAAAAGAAGTGGCTGAGTGAACAAACGGGAATATCTATCAAAACACAACAAATGTCCGTGTACAGAAGGAAAAGGACATGAGGTACCTCAATAAACAAAATGTTATAAAGGCCTTGGGTTGAAATTCTCTTCCTATAGAAATAAAACTCAAGACCGTAAGTCCAGTCAACCACCTCTGGATTTCCTATTTGAGTAATGAGTATGTAGGTAGTCACTAGGAAATAATAAACTGTTCACTTCATTATATTAAAAATAATTTATCTTTATCAGATTGGCAAACATTTAAAAGAATGACGCAAGGAGGTGGGGAAATAGATGTTCTCATCTCCTTCGGTGAGAGGGTAATTTTGGTTATGCATTTTTGGAAGACAACTTGTTAATATTTATTTAACTTAAAGACAGGCATACCCAATAACCCAACCATTCCATGTCTACATCTCACCATAGATTCCACAAGTGCACAGAGACATATATACAAGAGTGTTCAGTTCACCATTGTTGATAATAACAAGAATATTGGTACATCCATTTACATATTAAAGGACTAGTTAAGTCTATGATGGTAATACACACTTTGGAATACCATACAACTGTTCAAAAGGATAACAAATGGCTATGAGTACTAATATGGAGAGAAGTCTAAGATATCATGAGTGAAGAGTTGTAGTATGAAAAGTATACTGCAATCCCACTTTTAATTAAGCAAACAAACAAAATAACAACAAGAGACAAAGGTTCTCTCCCACTTTTCCTGTGGTTTTACATCTGAGGCAGGATGCATTCTCACTGATAACTTTCTGCAACTCCTCTACCCACCAGGAGCAAGAGTGGGGCCAAACAGTAACAACAAGCCATGGTATACAAATTCTTCTCGAGTAAAAGAAGGAATGCATCTCAACTTGTTTTCATGAGGCCAATAAAACCTTGATATTAAGCCCTCACAATGCCATTAGCAAAAGGAAAATTCCAGGCCAATCTTACTCAAGAATATAGATAAAAAAGTCCTGAGCAAAATATAAGCAAACCAAATCCTGCAATATGTATGAAGGGTAATTCAAGAAATGTAATTTGTTTAATTTTTAAGAATCAATGTGATTGGAGACTCTTAATCTCACACAAAAAACCGAGGGTTGCCAGGGGGAGGGGGGTAGAGAGAGGGTGGTGGGGTTATAGACATTGGGGAGGGTATGTGCTATGGTGAGTGTTGTGAAGTCTGTAACCTGGCGATTCACAGACCTGTACCCCTGGGGCTAATAATACATTATATGGCTATAAAAAAATAAAAAAATTATTTAAAAAAATGTAACCCCCATACAATGGTCACACCAAAAAAAAAAAATCAATGTGATTCACCACATTAACAAATTAATGGAAAAAGGCATGTAATTATCCCACTATATCGTTACCAGAAGAAAAAAACATTCCCTCAATAAAATTCAATGTCCACTCGAAATAAAAATTTTGGCAAACAAGAAAGAAAAGGGAATTTCCTTGATTTGATAAGCAAGACAACAAAGCCTATAGCAAACACGACGTACTTAGCAGTAAAATGTTAAAAACACTGCTTCTGAGACTGGGAGCAAGGCAAGGCTGCCTGCCCTCTGCACTGCTACACAACACTGTATGAGGGACCCAGTCCGTGTGATAAGGCAAGAAAAAGAAATAAAACAAAGGAAGAACTGGAAAGGAAAACACCCCAAACTGTCATCATTTAAATGATATGATTGTGAATGCAAAGAGGTCAAAAGAATATTCAGAGATATTATTAAAACTAAAATGTGAATTGAGCAAGTCTACTGCATATGAAATCAATTTATAAAAATCAGTTGTACTTCTATGTAACAGCAGGTATTAAAAAAAGATTTTTAAAAAGGTGCTATTTATAACAGTATCATTAAAATAGAGAGTATCTATGAATAATCTAATAAAAGATGAGCAAAATCTTTACTAAGAAGATTAAAAATATTACTTAGAAGAATTAAAAGAATAATATATTATATGTTAATTAAAAAAAAAGGAGAAGAATTAAAGAAGGGATGCCTGGATGATTCAGTCGGTTAAGTGTCTGCCTTCGGCTCAGGTCATGATCCCAGGGTCCCGGGATCGAGCCCCACATTGGGCTCCCTACTTCGCAGGGAAGTGTGCTTCTTCCTCTCCCTCTGTCCCTGCTTGTATTCTCTCACTTGCTCATGCTCTCTCAAGTAAATAAATAAAATCTTAAAAAAAAAAGAAGAATTATAGAAGATACACCACATTCATGCACTGGAAGGGTCACTGTTGTAAAGAGGTCAGTTACCTCCAAATGGATTGATATATATTTAATATAATTCCAGTCAAACTCCAGAAGATTCTTCTGTGTTCCTGTAGTATGTAAAAATACCAAGTGGATGCTAAAATTAAAATGACAATGAAAAAGGAAGGAAAATCTAAGGTCTTCTTGACAAGAAGGTAGGAAGACTTACTCTACCAGGTATCAAAATTTTGGTGCTTCAAAATAAGTCATGACAGTATGGTACCAGAGCAAGGATGCAAAAATAGCTCAATGGAACAGGACAGAGTCCAGAAATAGACCATGGATACCCAAACACAATATACAACAAAGAGGGCGGCACAGTTCTTAAGATGACATTATAAATAAATGGTGCCAAGGCAGTAAGACAAAAAAATGACTCTTCAACCTTACCCCACTCTATAAAGAAAAACTAATTCCAGATGGTTTGTAGATATTAATATAAAAGGCAAAACAGTTAAACGTTTAGAATACAACATGGCAGAGTATCTTCATGGCCTTGAGGTAGTGAAAGTTTTTTAACAGGACACAAGAAGTACTAATTTTAAGTGTTAAGACGACAATGTAGATGACATTAAAATGAAGAACTTCTGTTCATCAAAAGACACCTTTATGGGTGTGAAAAGACAAATCACAGAACCAAGAAACCTGCAACAAACGGAACTGTCAAGGGCTTGTGTGTGGCGTGTAAACACAGAACTCATAACATTAAGACAGTAAGAAGAAAAATGGGCAAAGACATCTTCAGGCACTTCACAAAAGGGAGCATCAAGAAGACTACTGAACACCTGAGAAAGTACTCAGTCTCATTAGTCATCAGGGAAATGCACATTAAATGAGACACCATTATGTGCCCCCAAGAATGGTTACAAATGAAAGTAAAAATCTTGATAATACAAGTATGGGTAAGGATGTCGAGCAATGGGGACTCTGTTGGTGGGAGCGAAAACTGATACAACCACTTTGGAAAAGTACTGGCAACATCCACTAACATTCAGTAATACGTGGACTCTAGCAATGTGCTCTTCCACTCCTAGCTAGGTATGTACCCACAGAAAGGAACCAAGAGTCCAACAAAGAGAGAGACCCACAAGAATGCCAGAACAACCTTAATTATACCGGCCCAAACTGAAAATAATCCAACTACTTATCAATTGTAGCATGGATAAATTCATTGAGCTCTACCCTTAAAAGTTTGGTGCACTTTCCATCCATGATATGCTTTAATAAAAAATACCTTTAAATATATTGGTGGAAATTATATAACATCCAAAAATATATTTTGAACACCATCACTTTCCCATATGAGAACAGACATGGTTGGCCTCACTCAGTTCATGTTTCAGAACGTAGCTTACCTGAGCCCGAAGAACAGTCATGGTTTCCAGGTCCTCCTCTTGCTTGGCGATGGTCTGCTTCATCTCATCCATCTGAAGCTGCTTGGAAGCCAAGGCCTTCTCTGCCACTTCCAGCTTTTCACTTAGTTCTTGCAGTACCACCTTATCCACTTTTTCAGACTAGAAGAGACAAGATTATTCTAGAAATGACTGTGAAATAGTTTAACCTATTTTTTTAAAAAATATTTATTTTAGGGGCACCCCTAAATAAATAGGGGTGGCTCAGTAGGTTAAGCCTCTCCTTCATCTCAGGTCGTCATGATCTCAGGGTCCTGGGATCGAACCCTGAGTCGGGCTCTCTGCTCAGCGGGGAGCCTGTCCCCCCTCTCTCTCTGCCTGCCTCTCTGCCTACTTGTAATCTCTCTCTCTCTCTTTCTCTGTCAAATAAATAAATAAAATCGTTTAAAAAAAGATTTATCGGGACACCTGGGTGGCTCAGTTGGTTAAGCAGCTGCCTTTGGCTCGGGTCGTGATCCCAGCGTCCTGGGATCGAGTCCCGCATGGGGCTCCTTGATCAGCAGGGAGCCTGCTTCTCCCTCTGCCTCTGCCTACCACTCTGTCTGCCTGTGCTCGTGCTCTCTCTCTGTCTCTCTAACAAATAAATTAAAAAAAAAAAAGATTTATTTATTTAAGTGAGAGAGTGTGTATGAACAAGGGTGGGGAGGGGCAGAGGGACAGAGAGAGTCTCAAGCAGGCTCCTCACTAAGCGTGGATCCTAACGTGAGGCTCAGTCTCATGACCCTGAGATCACAGCCTGAGCCAAAATCAAGAGACGGTTGCCTAACTCACGATGCCCCCTAGGCGCCCCTGATTCAACCTATTTTAGTAAAACATTAAACAAAGTTTTATTTTTTTAAATGCCTGGCTCTAAACTGTTCTGTTAATTAGCAATGATAACTTACCCAGAAAGTTGTATTCATTTAACTTACACCTTGCAAATTATAATTTCTTAATTTAAGACAATTTAAAAAAACACTTAAAGAAGGGAAACGATGACAAACCCTGATCTCAGTGAGGCTGTAACCTGCTGATACTGTTATTCTCCTCACTGATATTACTCTTACATGGCGAAGTCAGTGGAAAAGCAGACACATGTTTAAATTAAAAACTGATCACCTCACACCTGTCAGAATGACTAGTATCAAAAACAAACAAACAAACCAAACCCAATAAGTGTTGGCAAGGATGTGGAGAAAAAGGGGAACCCTTGTGCACTGTTGGGAATGTAAACTGGTGCAGCCAGCCACTCTGGAAACACTATGGAGGTTCCTCAAAAAGTTAAAAATAGAACTACCTTATGATCCAGCAATCCCACTCTCCAGTTTTTATCCAGATGAAATGAAAATACTAATTCAAAAAGATATATCCATTCCTAGAGCATTATTTACAATAGCTAAGATATGGAAGCAATGTAACTGTCCATCAACAGAGGAATGGATAAAGAAGATGTGATCTATATAGGTACACACACATACACACGAGGATATTACTCAGACATAAAAAGACTGAAATCTTGCCATCTGTGACAATATGGATGGACCTAGAGGGTATTATGTAAAGTGAAGTAAGTCATAGAAACAGACAATACCCTATGATATCACTTATGTGGAATGTAAAAAACAAAACAAATGAAGAAACAGAAACAAACTTATAAGGAGAGAGACATAGGGGGATGAAGGAGATCAAGAGGTGCAAACTTGTAGTTATAAAATAAATAAGTCAAGGGATGTACAGTACGGCACAGGGAACATAGCTGACCCTCGAACACCGCATGGGTTAGAGGCACTGAGCCCCTGCAGAGTCACAAATCCACATGTAACTTTTGATTCCCCAGAAACTTAACTAGTAACAGCCTGTGGCTGACTGGAAGCCTTACCAATAATTTAGTGGGCTAACATATATTTTGTATATTATATGTATTATATACTGTGTTCTTACAATCAAGTAAGCTAAAAAAAGAAAGTTATTAAGAAAGTCGTAAGGAAGGGGCGCTTGGGTGGCTCAGTGGGTTAAAGCCTCTGCCTTCAGATCAGGTCATGATCTCAGGGTCCTGGGATCGAGTCCCGCATCGGGCTCTCTGCTCAGCGGAGAGCCTGCTTTCCCCCTCTCTCTGCCTATTTGTGATCTCTCTCTCTCCCTGTCAAATAAATAAATAAAATCTTAAAAAAAAAAAAAGAAAGTCGTAAGGAAGAAAAAACACATATACAGTTCTATATTTTAAAAAATCTGCATATTAAGCAGACCTGTGCAAACCCTTTTTGTTCAAGGGCCAACTGTACAGTTAATACTATTGTAATAACTCTGTACAGTGACAGATGGTAGCTATAATTACGAATGTTTCATAAGGTATGTAAATTTCAGATCACTATGTTGGACACTGAAAACTAGTATGTCAACTCTACTCCAATTAAAATAAATAAGTATATAAATAATGAAAAAATTTTACTAGTCCTAGAGAAGAACAATATATATTTTTTAAAGATTTTATTTATTTATTTGACAAATACAGATCACAAGTAGGCAGAGAGGAAGGCAGAGAGAGGGAGAGGAGGAAGCAGGCTCCCTGCCGAGCAGAGAGCCCGATTCGGGGCTTGATCCCAGGACCCTGGAATCACGACCCGAGCCGAAGGCAGAGGCCCCAACCCACTGAGCCACCAGGTGCCCCAGGAACAATATTTTATTTAAAAAAAAGTGGTGTCTGGGTGGCTCAGTCAGTTAAGCATCTGACTCTTGGTTTTGGCTCAGTTCCTATCTCATGGTTGAGGGATCAAGCCCTGTGTCCTCAGGCTCCCTACTCAGCGGGGAGTCTGTTTGAAAGATTTCTGCCTCTGACCCTCCCCTGAAAGATTCTCTCCCTCTCTCTAAAAATAAATAAAACTTAAAAAAAAAAAGGAAAACAAAGAGTCCATTTGTAAGCATATAAACTTAAAGACCCCTTCTAATTCAAAGCATCCATGATCTTTACTTATTTATCCCAGCTTTATCCAAGTAAAACTGACAAATTAAATTATAAGATATTTAAAGTGAACAATGTAACAATTTGATATGCATATACAGTGTGAGAGGGTTCCCCCCCACCAGGTTTACAGGCACGCCTATCACCTCACACATCTTCCCATTTTTAAACTGCCACTCCTTGCTGGTGTTATACTAATGTAAGTTGCAGTCCCGTGAGTCCAGAGTCTCAAGGTCACTGGCAGCAGCAAGCTAGCCCTGTAACAGCTCCATGGAGACAACCCCTCCAGTGGCCACCCATAGTCTCACTGTGCCCTGGTCACGTGGGAACCCATGCTGGTAGCTCTCCTACGAACCCACCCACTGTTAGAAATGCTAAAAGCTGCAGCATCTGGGCCACTCCGTTGGTTAAGGGTCCAACTCTTGGTTTTGGCTCAGGTCATGATCTCAGGGTCCTGGGATAGAGCCCCGAGTTGGGCTCCATGCTCATCAGGAGTCTGCTTGAGATTCTCTCTCTCCTTTTCCCTCTGCCCCGCCCCACCCACTCTCTCTCTCTCTCCAATAATAACTAAATAAATAAATCTTAAAAAAAAAGAAATGCTAAAAGCATTTTATAAAGCACATTATACACTGGGGGAACCTCAGAAGCTCTACACACTTAGACATAAGAAATCAATTATAAACTGAAGAACCATCTTTGAAACCAGAGTCAGTTAAGGATTAACACAACTATTTTGCATATAAAAATGTTTATAGTTTCTGTTCCTTATGAGGCTATGAAAGTCATTTTTTTCTACGAGTACCTCTTTCCTTTTCAGTTCCTCCAGTGCCTTCAATGAATTATTGTATTCTTGAAGAAGCCTGTTATGGGTCAACTGAAGAGTGGCTAACTTGGACCTGTTTAAAAAAAAAAATTGAGAAATGGAATTTTGGGAGAAAATATAAAAACTTAGTCTTGCTTTCCCACCTTCTTCTGAAAACTCGACTAGCAAAATCTTCTTTCCTACTTTACCTTTCCACTCCTGCCAGCCTTTTTTTACTCTCAAAGAAAACAATCTTTCAAAAAAAAAAAAATCAACACTGGGGCACCTGGGTGGCTCAGTGGGTTAAGCCTCTGCCTTTGGCTCAGGTCATGATCTCAGGGTCCTGGGATAAGCCCCGCATCATCGCATCGGGCTCTCTGCTCAGTGGGGAGCCTGCTTCCCCCTCTCTCTCTGCCTGCCTCTCTGCCTACTTGTGACCTCTGTCTGTCAAATAAATAAATAAAATCTTAAAAAAAAATCAACATAGATTACAAGTAACTTAATCATTTTGTTATAATAGAACAAATTTTATCTCTTCAGAGAAGTCTCCTGGTACCCCTTCAAATACATAAAAAAGAAAAATTTTAAACTTATTCTAAATCCTAATTCCAATCCTATGAAAGTGCTCTTCTACCTTCTTCCAGCAAGTTGTCATTCATTTGGAGCATACTCACTTTTCCTCTTCGGTTTTAGCTTGCTCCATTTTGATTTCTGATTTCATGCTTTCCACTTGTAGCTCCAACTTTTTGTTATTATAAACAAGCTCTTGCTTTTCATTCAGCTCTGAAGGGATTGCAGAATTTTTCCTTTCAAGGGACTGACATCTAGGAAAGATCATGAAGATAAATAATGCTCCTTCATTTCTCAGCGGCTTTTAAACCAAACCCAAGATTATGTAGCAAATACAAAGAAATTTAGGATTGCCATTTTCAAGGATTTAATGGTGCAAAAAAATTTTTATCCTCCTTGCTTCTTTATTAGAAGCAAATAATACTTCTAAACCCTATGACTAAACATTAAAAACATACGGATCTTTTTTTGGAAAAGAAATTTACATATTCCTGAACCCTTATGCCTAACGTTTAAAAAAAGTACAGATCTAAGGTCACAGAAGCTATGGGATAACAGTCTTAAGTAGTCATGCAAGTATATTTTTGTTCTTCAGACACAGACCAAAATAGTAATTGGCTAAAGGTGCTTTTCATGGAGTGATCGATCCATGGATATCTTCAATAAGTGTGGGTTCTGTTAAAATGCACAAAGAATATGACTTCTGACAAAGATTTAATAAGGGAAAAGGAAGTGTTTTAAGGTCTCTTAAAGATCAGAAACAGAATTTCTATATAATAATAGCAAACATGAACCATAGGTTGCTATAAGCAAGGCATTAACACCAAGCATGGTAAACCTCTCAATATGTTACAAGGTAGGGATAATGACACACATTTTACAAATGATAAAACTAGGGCTCAGAGAGGTTAAATAAATAACTTGCCCAAGGTAATATCACAAATAAATTCTAGATCCATGTTTCAACTAAGCCTGTTTGTCCAAAGTCCTTAGCTTCAGCTGCTATGCTCTGCCAGATTACCGTTAAGACTGTAGAGCCTTGGTAAGCATAACTCTAAGACAACACACGCTCCTGTATTGAACTGGATTTATGTTTGCCAACTAATCTGAAAGAATAACATCAACTTAGCTTTTAAAATTTGGGGTAGTTTGCTACATTAAGAAAAATAAGCAAATGCAAAGTTCTGAATTTAAATATTAGCCTTCATAATTGATTAAAAATGAATTCTTTTTCCTCAGTAAATCTCACTGAAGTTCTTTCTCTTTGCAGCTTTAATTTATGTTTGCTTATATCAATATTGTCAGCTCAGGTAAGTCATAGGAAATCTGGCTTACTGCTTTTTTTTTTTACAGGTCATCCCACAGGCTATAATATGCTTAACAAACATCCCGGAGCAGCAGAATCAGATTTCCCTGGGTCCCATCCCCCGACATTACAAGTATTTCATATTTATAAATGAACCTGTAGGTTAATCTAGATGTTAGCGTTTGCTGAATTCATATTTTAATTAGGTTTCTATTTTTCTTTTAGTAACACAGTAATGAAACTATGTTTTTACGTAGTAATATATTTTGTAAAAATGTCCATTTTCTAAAGAAAATAGAATTCATCTCTATTCTTACTTCTCTTGAAGTCTCTTCTTCATTAGCTCAGCCTCACTGAGTTTCGTATGAGCCTCTTGAAGCTCCTTAAATAGAGTTGTCACCTGAAGGTTCAACGTCTCCACTTCACTTCCAACCTGTCATTCAGGAAATCCCAAACATGCACACATGATTCGGATCCAGACTAAATGAAACTTTTCGTGAGAAAACTGTGTGAACCATCATTGTCCAACTAAGACTGGTGAATTGATTACACTTTTGACAATTAATGCCGCAAATACCTTCCATGAAAAGAAATGTTTTAGCTATAACTCCGTTTCCTTATATGTCTACATTTACTAATCATATATAACATTTTATGTTTCATAATATGTAGTTTACAAACATATGGCAATATTTATATATAAAACTGTTTTTCTTACATAACTGATCAATTTGGATGCACTATGATAATGACTTTATCATAATTTTTTTTCCTATAGACATGTGTGCAGTTTATTTAAAGGGTAGAAGAATTGTCTCCTTTTTGATTCTGGCAACCCAAGAACATCCCCTCTTAAGACCTATAGGGGCCAAAATTTACACAAACATTCCCAGATGTTAAGGTTCTAGGTTTTGTTAGTTTCTGCTCACCCTTTGTTAGACCTCAGTTAATCCTGATCATGGTTCAGGGGATCAGAGAGCACAGTGGAGTCAAAGCATAATCTAATTCACCCAGAGAGGTGCTTATGCTCATAGTCCTTGGCTGATTTATGTGTCTAGTTTACTCCACTCTTTTCACTGAACCGAGTTTTTCCTGGCAGCTCCAGAATGGCTGTCAGTGAGCTTTACGGTGCCTTGGAAATCTCAGTACTCTTCTACTACTGGTTGTCAAATTGGCTTTTCACAACGCACTATGACTCCCAGGTTGTTTCTTCATCTCAGTGTTTTCAGTGTTCTCCAGTCTCTTGAAGTAGGAAACTCAGCCCAGAGCATGGCATACAGTAGACATTCAACATATATTTGTTGAATAAATGAATTGGCTAAGTGAGCATCTTACATAAATGTCTTTCATGTGGACGACTACAGGTCTTACAACTTCCTGCCTTCATCCGCCCTCCCTAAGCTTAAGACTGAGTGACAGGCTCTAGGGCATAGCTCTGAGGTGCCACAGAACACTGGCTACAGAAACATGAACCTTTGCATTCAAACTATTTCATTCAAACCAGTAATAGGGGAGAACCGAGATCTTTCAATTCTATATCAAGTTTTTGGGTCATATTCTCAAATAATCTCATTAAAAAAGTGGGCAAAATTCCTTCTCCACTAGAGGGCCTGTTCGCTCAAAAAGTTAGGAGAGAAAATCATCCAAGAAGGGATAGAGCCTGGGTGGTTCAGTCAGTTGGGCATCTGACTCTTGATTTTGGCTGGGAGCCCTGTGTCAGGTTCTGCCCTCCCTGGGCAGTCTGCTTGGGATTCTCTTTCTCCCTCTCTCTCTGCCCCTCCCCTCACTTGTGCATGCTCTTGCTCTCTAAAATAAATAAATCTATCTTTAAAAAAAAAAAAAAAGAAGATACAGAGGTGTGATTCCCTAGATTCACTGGGATAGGAGCACATCTCACTACAATTTACTATGGATGAAATTCGAATCAGGACAAGGAAATATGAGAGAAATAGAATATAATATATCCAAAATTATGATTATTTCTATTTCTAAATCTAATAACACAGCACAAGACTCGACTTCAGATGTGACTCTTAGGTCCATCAGGGGTGTGACAGCAGCCTTAGAACCCGAGTACCCACAGTTTCTGGGCCTTTCTCCTCTTCTTTCTCTTCTTCTGTGCTCCCCTCTGTCTGGGTCTCAATGTCAGAATGATCACTGGCTTTCTTTTCAAAATATGAAACTCTGAAAAATACAGAATATGGAAAAGTTACTTTGTCTTTGGCTTCAACAGGAATAGCAATTGCAGAAGTACCAAAACCAACACTGTCTGAAATCCAGATGAAAGATCAGGGATTTCAAAATCTCTCTGTATTTGCTATATTATATATTAACCTTTTGGGGTTTAGCTCTCATCCTAAAATTGGCTAGATGTGATTTAAGGGTTGAATTCATGCAGAGATAAAAGATGGGCATAAATCACACCAAACACTTACAAAAACTGCCTCTTTTCATGTACAGTAATACACAGAAATATTTTAAAAATCTGTGTCTTTGTTGTACGTACATGTGTGCATGTGTTACATGAGTATGCATCCCTTTATAAGGATTCAGCAGAGAAAGGAAGCATTTTTGGACTCTTCTAAGTTCACAAGTCCTTAAAAACAAACAAATGTACCAAAATTCTTACACTGAATCATAACCACATGAAAGCCAGCTCAAGGCACATGAAACAAGAAGAGATTTCCCATTAATGACAGTGAACTGAATATATGCACATAATTTTTCTGCCACCCTGTACTCCACCAAAATGACTTTTAAAAAGCTATCTACATACAAGAACAAAGAGAAAGGGAGAGGAAATAACAGCAAGAAGATTTGGGGAGCATGGCTATGAGCGGGAACTGACTTGGCAGCCCAGTAAGGCTAGGTCTGAAGTCAACAGTAGGGAAAGCCAAGATGTAACCTAATCGACACTATGGGAAGTAGAAGGCTCAGGAGTCAGGGACACCAGGTACCTCTGGATGTGGGGACAAAGGTGGGGCCTGTTTAAGAGGAACTGGAAGTGATGCCTGGGTGGCTCAGTCAGTTGGGCATCAACTCTTGATCTCATCAGGCTCATGAATTCTGCCCCATGTTGGGCTCCACCCTGGGTGTAGAGTCTACTTTAAAAAAAAAAGAGGGTCTAGAATATTACAAAATAAGGGCTTTCTGGGTTCAGACATTAGTCAGAGATGAGACATGGGTTCTTCTATAAGGGGAACTTACACACAGAACATTAAGACCTTCAGCCACCTTCTTTTACTCATCTCAAGAACCTCCACATTTGAGAAATGCCCTCCAGGCAGGACGCTGGAAGAGTATCATCTGGAGTATGTAACCAGGATAAGGGAAAAGACTGAAAGTTTCTCACACGGGGCTTCTCCAAGGAAACCTCCAAGCCAGATCTCTCTAGATGTGCACCAAGAGCTTCAATCAGCTTCTAATGCCCTACAATCCTGCTAAATCTGATCAAACAGCCACGATTACTAGACATTTAAGGAAAATCTTAATATGAAACAGAAAAAAGTAACTTACTGAAAACAGAGTATCTCAGCAGGGAAATAAATGTCAAAAATATCATTAACATCTTTAGAGAGATGAGGAAACATTACAACCACAAAAAAAAAAAAAGGGACACAATAAAAAACAAATACTCAAAGATTCTCCTCCACACAAAAAAAGGGAAGATGAAAGTTGATCAAATTTATCAGAAAGGAGAAAAAGGGAGAGACAGAAAAAAGGAACAAGGAGTTAAGAAAATTAGAGGAGATCCAATTCAAAATAATAGTAATGCTATAAAGAGAGAACAGAAAATTGAGGGTAAGAGACCATCACTAAATTAATTCAAGATCATTTTTCAAGAACTGAAGGACATGAGTTTGCAGAATGAAAAAGCCCAAGAGTGTCCAGAACAGATGAAAAACAGGCTCACACCAAAGCAAGTGAGAAGTCTCATCCCCAAAGCTGAGGAGCCAGAATGGCAGTGGGTCTTTTTAGCATTAACACCAGAAGCTAGGACACAATGAAGCAATGCTTTTGAAATATGGAGGGAAAATTATATCTAATAACAGAATTCTATACCTAGCCCAACTATCCATGAAGTATAAAGGCAGAAGGAGAGATTTTTAGATATGCAGGTCTGAGAAAATACACTACCCATATATTCTTTTTCAGTCAGTTAGTGGAAATGTGATAAGTTCTGTTTGAGAAAAACGACAACAACAACAACAATATTTAAAAAGAGTAGATAAGGTGTTGGATTCAGGAAACAGGTGATGGAACACAGGAGAGTTGAAGGAATTCCTCAGGGTGAAGGCAAAGGGAGATGCCAAGATGAGTGCCATGAGGCGGGACCTAGAGAGCAAGTAGGCCAGACTCCAGAGAGAATACGAATAGACTACTAACATGCCCGAATGCATCTGAGAGATTTCCTCATTGAGGAAGAGTATGGGGAAACTAAGCAAACTTAAAGATGTAATTATGCACAGAAGTAAGAAAAAAAAAAGTTGTATAAAAAAAGGAAAGGTGTTCAAGGCACAGAGCAGAGCTCAACTGAGTACTCCCTGGGTGTGCCTAATAACGTAAATGCCGAGTAGTTACCTAACTAAATTTTAGTATAGCCATTTTCGGAGGTGGGGCAGGTAAGCTGGGTCTATAAGCATCTGTGTGTGCAATGGGAGGTCAACAGATTGTGTTCACAATAGGGGGACAACTCAGTAGCAATTTAAGCCTGGTGCATGGAGGGAAATATCAAAACGGTCACAACCATCACAAATTGCCAAAACCTAACTAGTGCACAGACACTATTTCGGGCTAAGCCAGATAAATGGGGTAAGAGCCAGCTGGTGCAGAGTTGATGGATGGGCCTTTTTCACGCTACTCATGTATGACCCAGGGTTCTGATCTACTTTTGAAAAATCACTTATCTTACTTTTCTAGGGCAAATTTTCATCTTGGACTGACTTTCCCTGCTACTTCTTGACTCTCTTGAGCCACACTTCCTACACTTTCCCCCTTTTTACTTGCTGTCAGTTTAAATTTGTTTAGAAAATACAGATCACATGAAATATGAATCCTGGAAAACAATGAGGGAAAGAAAAAGACAAATCTACAGTCCCCTTTCCCCACAAATCTCCTAAGAGTTTTCAGAATAAATTTCATGCTGTCTATCTCCCTATTTGTCGTGATTAATGAAAACAGTTGAAGACTCACTTGTTTGAGAAAGAGATATGTTAGGTCTTGGGATGTATTTTCATCATATCCTATACAGCACGTACAAGCCAGACTATCCAGGTATCAGGGATTTTATTTTCTTGGTTTTCAGTTCTGCCATATTGAGGGGGAAATCATCATCCTGATACCTATCCAGAGAGCATGAGTCTGTTGGCTTACCAGTTGTTAAATACTGAGAGAGGGCTGGCTCAGAGAATGGAGATTTAATGCTATTGAGAAATCAACCCTTTCTAGGTGCTCAAGACTAAACACAGCCATCTCAAAGGCACGCCTGATTTCCTAGGGCCAGCTGAAGAACTATTGCTACAGGGAGAAGGCTGTGATTATTCTGAAAGCAGGAATTACATACATCATATGAAGATGAAGAGGTATAATTAGTAAATTCCTAAATTGACACTTTCATCATGAAAGCTAATCATGTTGTCTAAGTACAGATGAATTACTGGCTCAACTTGACTTCTAAGAATGGTGTGCAGAACACAGGAGGGGTAAAAGTGCCTATAAAAATATAAACACGCTGATTATTCATGGCTCGTAAAGGTCTCCTTCAAAGGGTAACATTTTCCCTTTAAAATCTAGCTTGGTAACTAAGGTGTAAAAAGAGTGCTTTTATTTAACTATCTATGCATTGTTACTATGTTTTAGGATTTGTCGAAAAGACAAGACGAATCTTTTGCTCCATTAGAATACATGCTACTAGTCTCCTAGAAGTCAATCCTTGAAATTTTCTAAGGGACAACAGGAGGATATGGTGTAAACATAGAGGATGCAGAGCCAGCGTGCCTTCCTCACCTTTTGAAATGCTCTGATCATGAAATCAGTCATTGGGCCAAAGCTGATGTGTCTTCCAGGTTAACCTTATCTGAATAAGGAACTTATGTTTCATATTTGACAAAAGATCTTTCTATAATTGAAAATAAACTGTTTCAGGGGCACCTGGATGGTGCAGTTGGTTAAGCATCCTACTCTTGGTTTCAGCTCAGGTCTTGATCTCAGGATTGAGAGACCGAGCCCTGCCCTGGGCTCCACGCTCAGGGTGGAGTCTGCCTGAGACTCTGTCTCTTGCTCTCTCTTAGCCCCTCTCCCTCTCTCTCTAAAATAAGTAAATCTTTTTTTATTAGTTAGAGAGAGAGAGCGAGCACAGGCAGACAGAGAGGCAGGCAGAGGCAGAGGGAGAAGCAGGCTCCCTGCCGAGCAAGGAGCCTGATGTGGGACTCGATCCCAGGACGCCGGGATCATGACCTGAGCCGAAGGCAGCTGCTTAACCCACTGAGCCACCCAGGCGTCCCTAAAATAAGTAAATCTTAAGATGTAAACTGCTTCACTTAGAAAGTACTTCTCACAGTGCTATAATTTTAAGATTAATAAGCCATTTATAATGTCTGAGAAAATCAATGATGTCATAGTATATTTATGATTAAATGTTGCAATTGCTGGAGCCTTAAAACTATTGCATAACCTCTCCCATATCCTACATGGTTTAGCACATTGCATTTCTTAAAAGTGCATTTGCATATAGAAATTCATTGACTTCACAACTCTATAGTGTATGAATTTTATCCCAAAGTGGGTGTGTGTGTGTGCTCACATATATACCATATTCTATGAGGCCAGTATTTCCCTTACACCAAAACCAGACAAAGACATTACAAGGAAAGAAAACTATGGACTGATACAACTTATGAGTAAAGATGCAAAAATCCTTAAAAAATTTTAGTAATCTAAACTAGCAACATATAGAAAGGATTATACATCCAAGTAGATTTACCCAGGAATGAAAGGTTGGTTTAACATATGAAAATCAATCATTGCAATATATCGTATTAACATAAGTTTAAAAAACTATTAGTTGTCCCCATACACATGGAAAAAGCACTTCACAAAATCCAAAACCCTTCACGATAAACCAGAAATAGAAGGGAGCTTCTCAACCTGATAAAAAGCATCAATGAAAACTTGCAGCTAACATCAAACTTGATGGTGAAAGGCTGAAGGCCTTCCCCCCTAAGATAAGCATGTCTGCTTTCTCCACTTTACTTAACATTGTGCTAGAGATTCTAGCCAGGGAAATCACGCAAGAAAAAGAAATACAAGGTACCCTTGCCGGTAAGGAAGAAAGAACACTATTACTATTCCTTTGCATATGACATGATCTTGTATAAAGAAAATCCTAAGGAATCCACTAAAAACTATTAGTGCTAACACATGAATTCTAGCAAGGTTTCAGGATGCAAGATCAATGTACAAGATACAAAAAAGTCAGTGATATTTCTACACACTAGCAAAGAATACTCCAAAAAAGAAATTAAAAAAACAATTTCAGTATAAGCGGGCTAAAAAGGCTAGATTTGTTTCAAAACAAATTTTGAAAACTAGTTTAAGACCTGTATACCAAAAATGACAAAACATCATTGAAATACATTACAGATGACCTAACAAAATCTATGGGTTATCTCATGGATCAGGAGATTTAATATTGTTAAGATGCCAATGCTCCCCAAACCGAACCCCAGATTCAATGCAATCCCTAACAAAATCCCAGCTGGCTTTTTTTTTTTAAACCAGAAATTAGCCAACTTATCCTAAGATTTATACAGAAAAGCAAGAAACCCAGGACAGCCAAAACGACATTTCAAAGTTTAAGAACCCACACTTCCTGATTTCAAAAGTTATTAACTGTAGTAATCAAGACAGTGTAGCATTAGCAAAGGATAAGCATATAGATCAAAGGAATAAAATTGAAGGTTTAGAAATTAATCTTTATATGCACGGCCAACTGATTTACACCAAGGGTGCCAAGGCAGTTCATTGATGGAAAGAATGGTCTTTTCAACAAATGGTGTTAAGGTGACTAGATGACCACACACAAAAGAAAGAAGTTGGACCCCGACCTCATACCATACACACAAATGAACTCAAAATGGATCAGAGGCCTGACTGTAAAAGCTAAAACGATAAAGCTCTTAGAAGAAAACATAGGAGTGAATCTTTATGACCCTGGGTTAGTCAATGGTTCATTAGACACAACATCAAAAGCACAAGTGACAAAAGAAAAAGAGATAAAGTGGACTACATCAAAATAAAAAAAAAATTGTGCTGCCAAAGAAAGTGCCCAGGAGGTAAAGAGATAATTCACAGAATGGAGAAAATATTTGTAAATCATATACCCTCAAAAAGGATTTGCATCTAGAATATATAATGAACTCTTAGGACTCAGCAAAAATAGGCAGTCCAATTTTTTTAAATGGACGAAGGATTTCAATAGATATTTCTTCAAAGATGATATGCAAATGGTCAACATGAAAAGATGCTCAACATTATCAGTCATTAGGAAAATGAAATCAAAATCACAACGAGACACCACGTTACATCTATGAGGACGGCTGCCATCAAGAGGGCAGACAATTACAAGTGTGAAGGAGGACATGGAGAAAAGCAGAACCCTCAAACATAAAATGGTGCAGCTACTGCAGGAAACAGTTTTGTAGTTCCTCAAACCATTCAACACAGAGATGTTAACGGCCCAGCAATCCCACTCCTGCGTATATACCCCCAGAGGATTAAAAAAATATGTCCACACAAAAAGTTGTGCAAGAACGTTTACAGCAAAAATTATTCACAATAGATAAAAAGTGGGAACCAAAATGTTCACCAACTGTTGAATAAGCAAAATAATGACTAGTCACACGATGGACTATTATTTGGCAACAAAAAGGAAATGAAGAACTGATTTGTGCTATAGCGTGGATGACCTCTGAAAACGAGGCTAAATAAAGTCAGTCAACCACAAAAAACCACATATCATATGGTTCCATTTGGATGGAATGTCCAGAAGAGGCAAATCTGTGGAGACAGAGAATAGATTGCTGGGAGGAATGAGGGATCAGTGTTAACAGGTACTGGGTTTCTTATTTGGGGAAAAAAATGTTCAAAAATTATAATGTGGTCATGGCTACATTACTGGGAATATTCTAAACTATACTGAAGTGTATACCTTAAATGCATGGGTTATTTGGTGTCTTAATTTTATCTCCATAAAACTGTTTAAGAAAGCAATGTATGCATATTTCAAGTTACCTATTTCATACCTTTCTTTGGCTTCCTTGAGTGCAATTCCAAGCTTCTCCACCTTCTGGTTTTCCTCCCTTAGACAAAGCAGGAGCTGGCTCACAGTTAATTTCTCAAATTCCAAATAATTCCTGGCACTTTCTGTAGATTTGTTCCTGTACCAAGAACAGAATTAAAAGGTTTTCATCAGAAAACACAAATGTCGAAGGGTCTAAGAAAGTAACTGAAACCAATGTAAAGGAACTACTTTTCAGAACACTCTCCAAATAATTCTCATCTACAGACCAAACACAGATGGCCTGTGACCACCAGGTTCACACTCCTCCACACAGTCCAGGAAAGGGGTGGGGACTCTCGGGTAGCCTTGTCTTGCACTGTACACGCTCGCTTCCTCCAAATAGCCACTGTGCCCACTACATCAGACCCCAGAACCCCCAGGAACAGTGGAGCAGAGGTGGCCCTGGTTTCTGGTGCCTGGCCTTCCTAGAGAACTAGCCTCAAAGAGGACGACAGTCATACAAAGTACATGAACACGTGTACTGCCTGGCAACACCCCGACTGCCGACCTTTTGCCAACTTGATATTCTCAGGTCAAGAGAAGAAGGTATTTTTTTGTTTTTTATTTCAAATAACTATAGCAGAGAAATGTAAGCACCACTGGTATGTGAAATATTTTCCTTGATTTTGAAATCTGATTATATCAACAAGTAGGATCATGACAAACAAGACCAGGGCCACCGGTATGACAGCTACAGTTCCCAGATGACCGCAATGATGCTCACGTTCCAGTTCACACGTCTCATACACAGCCAGGATTAAATCCCAGTTCCCGACTTTGAACTCCACACCCAGTTATCAATCTCTGACTCCTTAATATACTTTCAAATGAAGTAAGAAAGCAGTTACTAAAACATAACTGTGGCTTGGGGTGTCTGGCAGGCTCAGTCAGAGGAGTGTGTGTCGCTTCATCTCGGGGTCGTGAGTTCAAGCCCCACGTTGGGTGTAGAGATTACTTAAAAATAAAATCTTAAAAAAACAAAAACAACCTATGTCTTAAAAGAGGAAGTGGCTTTGGCAAGTGGCTATAGATGAAGAGGAAGTGGCTTGGAAATTTCAACCAGGCCCTTCTTCCTTCCCACCACTTCCAGGAAAGTCTTTCGATATTAAAAACAGCAGGATGGGGGAAAGCTGAGGAAATGCTAAGCAAGGAAGCAACTTTCATTTATGCTGACAGCCCTGTTTAATGAAAGAGTATTATCTAACACTTATTTTCTACTTGATGCAAGGGCTTGGGAGCAAAACTGGGAAAAAACAAACAGCCTCTTTTTTCTAAGTACATTTGTCACATTATGGAAAAAAAGGTATTAAAAGCCCACAAGAGAAGAGATTCCTAAACGAATTTTCAAATAACTGTCTCTTTCAAAGAGACTAACCCAGAAGTAACTTGCTTATAGGGGATGAGCCAACAGCCCATTCCAGGTGAGAGTTGTGAATGCCTAGCTCTTCTGCCAAGCCCCTGCCTCCCCCCACCACCATTTAAGATGTCTGCTTCCTAATGTCTACTTGGAACAGGTCACCTAGATGTCTGCTTCTTTTTTATTTTTTTTTAAAGGTTTTATTTATTTATTTGACAGAGGGAACACAAACAGGAGGAGTGGGAAGGGAGAAGCAGACTTCTCGTGGAGCAGGGAGCCCGATGCGGGGCTCAATCCCAGGAACCTGGGATCATGACCTGAGCCGAAGGCAGAGGCTTAACCCACTGAGCCACTCAGGTGCCCTTAGATGTCTGCTTCTTAATGTCTACTTGGAACAGGTCAACTAGATGTCTGCTTCCTGATGTCTACTTGGAACAGGTCAGCTTGAGACTCCATAGGTAAGACATTTGGCCACGGGGTATGACAGCATCTTAGAGCGCTCACAGTCCTTACTGGAGATCACTCAGGATCAGTCATTTGGGCTCATTCTCAGGAATGAACAGGGAAGACAAAATGATAACATCCTACTTTATCGAGCTGAACAGCCCAGGCCAGGGCAAAGTGCACCTTTGTAAACAAATCAAAGTAAACAAAGTAAACAAAGTAAACAAATCAGCAAGCATGAGTCTTTTGATTAAAAACAAGTCTGTCTTCTCTTCTCATCTTATGGGAGATGAAACACCTCTAAACGAAGTGGTGAGGGTTGAGTTGGCCCACAGAGGGACCACACGTTTTTATTCTCTGCCAGCCCAGCTGCAACACTAAATCACATTCAAACCAGACATTCTTTTTTTTTTCTCCTTTTTTTTTCTTTAAGCCCTTTTATTTAAACATATAATGTAACCCCACCACCCTCTCCCAACCCCCCTCCTCCCCCACCCCCCTCATTTTGTTTTATGACATTAAGAGTCTCTTTTGGTTTGTCTCCCTCCCGATCCCATCTTGTTTCATTTTTTCTTTTCCTACCACCTTAACCCCCAGCCCCGTTGCATCTCCACTTCCTCATATCAGGGAGATCATGTGATAGTTGTCTTTCTCCAATTGACTTATTTCACTAAGCATAATGTGCTCTAGTTCCATCCATGTTGTCGCAAATGGTAAGAGTTCATTTCTTTTGATGGCTGCATAGTATTCCATTGCATATATATACCACCTCTTCTTTATCCATTCATCTGTTGATGGACATCTAGGTTATTTCCATAACTTGGCTATTGTGGACATTGCTGCTATAAACATTCGGGTACACATGCCCCTTCGGATCACTACATTTGTATCTTTAAGGTAAATACCCAGTAGTGCAATTGCTGGGTCATAAGGTAGCTCTATTTTCAATTTTTTGAGGAACCTCCATGCTGTTTTCCAGAGTGGTTGCACCAGCTTGCATCCCCACCAACAGTGTAGGAGGGTTCCCCTTTCTCCACATCCTCGCCAGCATCTGTCATTTCCTGACTTGTTCATTTTAGCCACTCTGACTGGTGTGAGGTGGTATCTCATTGTGGTTTTGGTTTGTATTTCCCTGATGCCCAGTGATGTGGAGCACTTTTTCATGTGTCTGTTGGCCATCTGGATGTCTTCTTTGCAGAAATGTCTGTTCATGTCCTCTGCCCATTTCTTGATTGGATTATTTGTTCTTTGGGTGTTGAGTTTGCTAAGCTCTTTATAGATTTTGGATGCTAGCCCTTTATCTGATATGTCGTTTGCAAATATCTTCTCCCATTCTGTCAGTTGTCTTTTGGTTTTGTTGACTGTTTCCTTTGCTGTGCAAAAGCTTTTGATCTTGATGAAGTCCCAATAGTTCATTTTTCCCCTTGCTTCCCTTGCCTTTGGCGTTGTTCCTAGGAAGAAGTTGCTGCGGCTGAGGTCGAAGAGGTTGCTGCCTGTGTTCTCCTCAAGGATTTTGATGGATTCCTTTCTCACATTGAGGTCCTTCATCCATTTTGAGTCTATTTTCATGTGTGGTGTAAGGAAATGGTCCAATTTCATTTTTCTGCATGCAGCTGTCCAATTTTCCCAACACCATTTGTTGAAGAGGCTGTCTTTTTTCCATTGGATATTCTTTCCTGCTTTGTTGAAGATTAGTTGACCATAGAGTTGAGGGTCTATTTCTGGGCTCTCTATTCTGTTCCATTGATCTATGTGTCTGTTTTTGTGCCAGTACCATACTGTCTTAATGATGACAGCTTTGTAGTAGAGCTTGAAGTCTGGAATTGTGATGCCACCAACTTTGGCTTTCTTTTTCAATATTCCTTTGGCTATTCAAGGTCTTTTCTGGTTCCATATAAATTTTAGGATTATTTGTTCCATTTCTTTGAAAAAATTGGATGGGATTTTGATAGGCATTGCATTAAATGTGTAGATAGCTTTAGGTAGCATAGACATTTTCACAATGTTTATTCTTCCAATCCATGAGCATGGAACATTTTTGCATTTCTTTGTGTCTTCCTCAATTTCTTTCATGAGTACTTTATAGTTCTGTGAGTATAGATTCTTTGCCTCTTTGGTTAGGTTTATTCCTAGGTATCTTATCAAACCGGACATTCTTAAAAGGTCCTGGCATGGGGCGCCTGGGTGTCTCAGTCAGTTAAGTGGCTGCCATCTGCTCAGGTCATGATTCCAGAGCCCTGGGATCAAGCCCTGCATCAGGTTTCCTACTTGGTGGGGAGTCTGGTTCCTCTCACTCTGCCTCTCCCCCTTCTTGTGCTCTCTCTCAAATAAATAAATAAATTCTTAACAACAACAACAACAAAAGGGTCCTGGCATCAATTAATGAGAATTGACTTTTGCAGCCCAAAATGTTTGACCTTCCAGCAGCGAGCTGCAAGTGATAAGACTGCCCCAGTGTGGGGGTGGGGTAGGGGCTGTCCATAGCCCTAGCCCTTGTTCACATACGTGTCAATGGAATCAGTTCTTGTGGGTCCAGGACTTGTCCTGATTTCTCTCACTGCCACATCTGCTTCTCCTTCCTGTAAAGGCAGAAATGAAAGGGCTTTAGTATGATAGTGTCCGCAAGACCAATTTTTTATCAAAAGAGAAAAAGGCAGTAAGATCAAGAATGTTGATGGCCTGCAACCCAAGGAAGCTACCGACATTTAAATGTGAGATATTTCAATGAGGTCACTGAAATGGAATGGGAATCTAGCCTTCCCTTACTCTGCACACCCTGTCAGGATTATTAATATCTAGGCCAAGGTGTGAAGATTCATGTCTCATCCAGAACAGTCAACCTGACCCTGAACACATGAAAACTTATCTCCTCTCTCTCCTTGGCAGTTCATTTCCTTCTTTCCCAAGTTAAGGTCACATGGAGCTAGCGATACCTCCATCCAGCCTCCCTGTATAGGCCTTTAAAATGCAAAATGTCGGAACCTGCTGAAGCAATGGGGAAAAAGAGGCTGTTTTCTATGGGCAAAGCTCACAAAGCACAACGCTGGCTCCTAGCGAAATCTGTATACATCATGGGACATTTAAGTGTTCAAGAAGTCCAAGACCAGTCAAATGATAGGAAAGACATTAATATCACAATGAGCGAGCAGGAAAGTCTTCCAAAAATGCATGAATGAAGATGGTTCTAGACAATTTTGATTGTGTACATTTTTCCTAAGCCTTGGGCAGTGTTTTCCAGTTCACAAGCAAGGCAAGGCAAGGCAAGGCAAGAGAAGCACATTTACACTAAAACTAAATGTCACTCATTGGACCAGTGGAGGAGCGTATTGTGTTCACCATACGCCCCAAAGGAAGAAGGCTCATTTGGAAACTTCTCATACGCTCCTTGGCCTTCCTGAATTTTGCCAGGTATTTGGAGAAGGTGAAAGCTGTTCGATCGAACCTGCATTTCATCATCTTTGGTCATCTGCAGAAAGGGTACTCTGGCAAAGTGTGCTTTCCATTTGGTATTTCAATTCTCCCGATTTCGGCTGCTATGAATGCCATGAAGATTTATTAGGGAGCATGGACGGCAAAGTTACTAAGCCCTGTTTCCCATCCTACTACTCTTCAGTGCAGCAAAGGAACTGGAAAGCAAAGAAAGGCACACGCTAATAATTCTGGCACTCTCAGGAGTTCATCTTTTTAAAAGCTCCCCACGCATTACCTACAAGGTCCATTTTTCTCTCTCAGAGACACTCTCTTTTTTCCTGTCTGGTATACGGTCTGACAAAGCTAACATGCCAGTGGGTATCACAGAGGATCTTATCCTTGTGGGTTTTTCTCCCTTAACATTCAGTATTTTCTAGCGGCGACAAAGGAGAGTGGCTCTGTGGCTCCAGGGCCACCTGCACACCCAGACGTGGACACCACAGATACTCATATGCTCAGGAATGGGCCGGCACATGCCACTTCACTAGCTCACTTCGTTTCTGGTTCCACAGAAACGTGTCAGACACCCAGGGCTTCACCCTTAGCTCCTGGAGGTGCCCAGGCAGCTGCTGTTAGAAGCGGGGGCAAAGCCAAGGTCAACCCTCAACCACAACCCCAACGGCACTGCTTTCTTTTCTCCACTTCTTGTTTTTAATAAACCAAGGTTCCTTGTAAGCCTTGTCTGAAAAGAGGGTTCTATTATTAATTTTAAAGCCATCAGTTTGTCCCATCTTCTCATGAGTCTGTACACCCAAGTGCAATGTGGGACTCAGTGAAGGACCTGGTCTGGAAAAGTGTGTTTTCTGTTTTGTTTTTTAGATCAGTCACAAGATCTCTGATGTGTCAGCACCTATTGGAAGGAAAAGAAAAACCAACCCTATCCCTTTTGTGATAAAAGATAATCAGTATTCTTCCATTTCAGCCATGATAGCCCTCATGAGTGTTAGACTTTTTTTTTTTTTTTTTTTTGAGAGTGAAACAGAGAGCGAGCGAGCGCATGTATGAGCAAGGGTAAGGACAGAAGGAGAGAGAGAGTCCCAAGCAGGCTCCATGCTCCAAGCAGGATCTCATAACCCTGAGATCGGGACCTGAGCCAAAAGAGAGTCAGACGCTTAACCCACTGAGCCACCCAGGTGCCCCTAGGATTATGTCATACTTAAAAACAAGAGCCAATTTATCTTGGTGATATTGATGGTGAAACTCCTGCCCTGTTTGGTGTGTTGAAAAGACATGATGGTAATCTAGGTGTCTAGATGTCTAGGTGAGGTTTTGCAATTTGCTGAAAATGAAATCAAAACCAGGACACTTACAGCTATCCTGATTTCAACAAAGGAGTCTTCAGAAGAGCCCCCCGAATTCAGCTTGAGCTGCAGTTCTGACACAATCCCCAGCAGATCTGCTTTTTCAGCTTGGAGATAGGCCACCTGGGTCTTCAGCTGTTCGAGTTCCTGGTCTGCTTCTGCCTTGGGGACTTTGGGGTCCCCACGGGGGTCCTGGAAATGATGAAAAGCAAAGTGAATGAGCAAATCAAACTAACACCTGGTCATCAAACTCAAGAGTCCCCATACCCCTCTGGCAAGGCAGCTACACTTTACGGTAGAAATTTCTAGCCTTTTCTTGGAGATATTATTGTGATGTAACATTTCAAATGGAACATTTTTCATTATTTTATTATATTCAGACAACACAAGGTTAAAATAATCTCATGACAAGAAAGAAAGGCTTTCTCAGCCTACAGGATAATATGACATGAAAGAAACCAATCAGACTTTGACAATAGTAAAGTTGTCCAAAACCTCAGAAAATAAGGACAATAAGCTGCCAAATGAACCTCTTGCCTTTTTTCTTCCTCCTACAAAGGCAGACCCATCCTTACTCTCTCCATACTTGTCATGTACAGTTTGAAGTCAAAGCATTAAGACATCTCATTACGTGATACGCGAATGGTAAAGATAACGCAAAGTCCAAAATTCTCTCAGGCAGTCTGTTATATTCTTTTTTTTTTTTTAAGATTTTTTTTTTTTAATTTATTTGTCAGAGAGAGAGCGAGCACAGGCAGACAGAGTGGCAGGCAGAGGCAGAGGGAGAAGCAGGCTCCCTGGTGAGCAAGGAGCCCGATGTGGGACTCAATCCCAGGATGCTGGGATCATGACCTGAGCCGAAGGCAGCTGCTTAACCAACTGAGCCACCCAGGGTTCCCAGTCTGTTATATTCTATGTTGGTGTTTTTCAGGCTGCTAAAAGTAAGCCCAGGGAGAAATAAGAAAACTGAAAATTTGGAGGCTGCTATGAAAGGTAAAAAAATTAAATTTCAGCCTATATCAACACAAAGAATAAATACTCCTATTTACTAATAATAAGTATGTGTTGCGTTCCTCTTGTTACACTTACTACATGTGACAAAGTCCTAAGAGAAAGGGCCTGTTTAGATGCAGTGTTTTCATCTGGGAGCAGAGAAAACAGATTCCAGTCCACAGCCTGCTATCGCTGTGTATGTCACCCTGAGCAGATTTACTTAATATCTTGGCCTTGGTTTTGTTGGGTTAGAAAGGAAGACATAGTCCCGAGTGGTCTCCGTGGTCCCTTCCAGCCGTGACCTAGGAGGCCTCTCCGATTCCTTCCTCAGGAAACCTTCATTGTGTTTATGGGCATGGTGCCACCAGAAATATATACTTGAGATTATCAGAGCATTACAACACAGCAATTCTCTCTCTCTCTCTCTCTCACACACACACACACACACACACACACCCATCTCCATGATAGATTTCCTAAGGAACCAGAAATAGACCCAAAGGTTGTTAGGAGAACCAAAAAGCATCAAAAGGATTCACTTAAACCAGCTAGTCCCTGAAATATTGAAACCTGGAGAGAAAGATATTAATATGCACCATGGGACTGTCTCTCACACCAGTGAGATCATGTTCTTGCTTCACTGGGAGTGTTCCCTTGCCAGGAAACAACCACAGCCCTGAGAGAAAAGAACTCATTGTGAAGCTGAAGAGTTAGATGTGCAGGGAAAGGTTATCAGCCTGGGCATCCTCTCTTGGCAATGACTCATTCCAAAGAAATGAAACCGTGAAAGCGGTGGAAAGTCAAAGGAGAGGCCTGACTTAGCCTGGACTAGGAAGCAAGCAGCTAAGGGCAAAGTCATGCTCTATTAGGAATCTTCACATTTTCCTGCTGGACCCCTCTGAGGACATTTTATAGAATGGATTAAAAAAAAAAATTTTTTTTAAGAGAGAGTGACCGTATTAATGGGGGTGAGGAGGGACAGAGGGAGGGAGAGATAATCCTAAGCAGCTCCACAGCCAGTGAGGAGCCCAACTCAGGGCTTGATCTCATGACCCTGAGATCATGACCTGAGCCGAAATCAAGAGTCAGACACCCAACTGACTGAGCCACCCAGGCACCTCAGAATGGATTTTTAAAACCACCTTGGTGTAAGTGTAGGAAACAGAGTTTTGAGCAAGTGTCTGATGACAAGGGATATGAAGCCATGATTCTAGAATCTCAGACTTGTCAGGTTAATTTTCTTTTTTGCAAGGGTGAGGACCTCTTCACTATCCTTGGGAAATTCCTATCTACTTATTTGGCCATAAAATACCTCACAAGGTAACATTTTAAATCTCTCTTCATTTCGTTACTGAGACTCCTTTCATTACCTTCCTGGAATAGAACTTACCCGTTTTATTCTGTCTGATCAAACTCAACTCTATGATTTGTTATCTTTCATCACTTTTGAATGCCTGCCCTTAACCTTCACACAGCACAACAGCTCTCCTTGTGTACTTGTATCATGTCTCCCTCTTGATGTCCCGGAAATCCGCCCAGGCTATACCACACATTTTATAATCCTAGAAGAAATACCCAGCTATTGATTCCTGCCTAGCAATCTGTACCATTAAAAGTTAAAAAGTTTTCTCTACAGTTGATAGTAATGTATAAATTCTGTGAATTGGATAGAATCACGAAAACCTCAGCCTCACCCTGAGGATCAGAAGGCAGATCTCCAAAAGGAATGCCCTATTCCCTTTCGTTGTGTGGCACGGAATACATGAGAGGCCCTGGTGGCTGGAGGGGATTCCCTGGAGGGATGCAGCAAGGATGGGTAAGAGTGAGAAAAGGCAGAGGCTGGAAGAGGTTTAAGTCAGGAAGATGACAGCCTAGATCATCTCAACTGGTCCATGAAATAAAAATTAAAAATTAAAATTAAAAATTAAAGAAGAGGCAGGAGGCAATAGGCAGGCCTGGGAGGCGCATTTCTGGGGTGAGAAGGCTGATGACCAAGGGTATTAAAGAGCCATAAATGTCTCTTTGTTCAAGTACCCATGTCCTCTGCCTCAATGACTCACTTCTGAGTCCTGCTTATAGCTTGTTTCAGCTGTCTTCTGCATTGAAAGAAGCTGTCTGGAGCTCCAGCTTCT
>ML100569.1:16073-54123 GCA_003697995.1 Taxidea taxus jeffersonii | reverse complement strand
CCCTCCCCATCGTTCATTCTCTCTCTCTCTCAAATAAATAAATATTTTTAAAATGATAAAAAAACCCTATAATCATCTCCTATTTGTGACAAATAAATAGCACAGTAGTTACAAGCCAGTTGGTAATGTTAAATTACCTAGATAACCTTTTCTAATAGTTACGTCTTTGGGCGAGTTACCTAACTTCTCTGGGCCTCAGTTTCTCTGTGTATAAACCGGAAATAACAATAGCTATAGCATAGGTATTGTGAAATTTCAATGAATTAATACACATAGAAAACCTAGCTCCTGGGAAATACTCAATAAAAGTTACTTTAGTTAGTATCTTTATACCTCAAAAAGTTATCTAATCTTAAGCCTCATACTTTGTATGACACAATGCAAATATTTTTTTCTCTTCTCTTTTAGATACAAACCACAAATTAATAAACATTTGAGGTACTAAAGTGACACAAATAGCTGAATTTGGACATATTGTTTCCCTAAATAAGAGGTGAGATAATTCCAGTTGTAGTAGTCTTATAATTGTGTAATCTTAGAAAAATTACTTAGTCCCATCACATACCAGTTTTTAAAAATTATTTGTAAAAAGAAAGTTGAAATATAAACCCTTAAAATAGAGCATATTAATTGAACATAATAAAATGTGACACAGACTAAAATTGTTGATTGTGAGGATAAAAATGCAGGCTTTCAGTTGGGCTTATACTATGAAAAATTTTGGGTTATATGCCCATAATTTAAGAGTGTGATCTTTTATAATTCATTTATGACAGATTTAAATGTCAACTATTTTTTAAACAAATCAAGATATATCATGTCTCAGACATGATATTTCAGAGGCATCCCCGATAGTTATATGAAGAAATCAGAGAGGGAAGAGTCACTGAGAAAAGCAACAGAAAGAGCAAGATGGCAAGACATGCCATGAGCCTTGATTTAGAAAAAGAGAAGACACTGCCAAAACATTCTCATTGTTTTCCCCTCGGGGAAGAATCTAGCCATCTACAAGTATACACTAGTATATAAAGAACAGTGAAAAATGGCTTTATCCTGGGGCTGTAGAGGAAGAGGGTACATGTCCTTGATAGTGGAGAAGAGCTATATGAGATATGACCCAAAAAAAGGACAGTCTCAAACACATGGGTTGTTACATACAGAAATGTATCCCATGAATCCTAAGAATGAGGGTTCCAGAATGGAATGGATAAACCATCTCCCAAACGAAGGCAATAATATCTTCTTCGAAGCCTTGCTGCAAGAATTAATTCAACAGAAGAGCACTTTATATAGGGTAATAATAGTAAGCACTCCAGAAGTAGGAGTGTGTATGTGTGTTTGTGTGTGTCAGGTGAGGTGCTCAGTACTTAGCATGTGCTATCTGTTACTATATAGAGTTGTCAGAAAAGTTTGAAGTGAAGCCTCCCAACATTGGGCTGAAACTTTACTACAGGCAATTCCAGTCCCAAGAGTCTATACTCCCACCTGCTACCCCCACCTTTGCTTTTATCTCATAATATCTAAAAGATCCCATTTGACAATGTACCCATGGATGAATAAAAACAGGAATGTACATGCTGGGAACTAGGAAGAACAGATGAATTTGAGTCCTGGTTCAACCGTTTATTCACTCTGTACTTGAGGACAATCTCTTTGCCTTTCCAAGCCTAAGTTCCATCATCTTTAAAACAAGGACCAGGAGGGATGTCTGGGTGGCTCAGTGGGTTAAAGCCTCTGCCTTTGGCTCAGGTCATGATCCCAGGGTCCTGGGATCAAGCCCTGCAAAGGGCTCTCTGCCCAGCGGGGAGCCTGCTTCCCCCTCCCTTCTCTCTGCCTGCCTCTCTGCCTACTTGTGATGTCTGTCTGTCAAATAAATAAGTAAAATCTTTAAAAAACAAAACAAAACGCGAGGACCAGGAGAACCATGGGACATTCTGGGGAGAACAAAATAAGATCCCATGCGTAAAGTGCCTGGTACAGCACCTTGTAAGCAGCTGCTTCCTTTTACTTACTCTTTCCCACAAAAATTGTAAAAAATCTTCTAGCATATCCATGAGATTCCTTATATATTTAAAGCCAGACAATAGTTTACCTCAATCTGAGTGTCTGCAAAGACAAATAGTATTAAAAGCAATCTATGATGCAATTTAGAGTGGGAATAGGCTTGGTATGAATTCTTTCCTGACCTCCCATATAGAATTGATTACTTACTCTTCTTTGAGAGCTCACTGTGCCTTTAACAAACTCTCATGCCTCCTACATATTTTTTTTTCAGTTGCTCTAGTTTATACACTTATCTATCCCTACTGGATGGTTAACTTCAGGAGAAAAACAAAGAATGCCTGGCATATATAGGCTAAGTAATAGCTTATTTGTTTGTTTATTCTTTAATATTTTTGAAGGCATGAAGCAATGCTGTGGTATTCCCTACAATGTCCAGCATGTTCCTGCCTTAGGGTTTTGCATTTTCTATGTCTTATACCCAAAATGTTTCTCTCTCAGATATTGGCATGGTCCCCTCTCTTACCTTTTGCAGGTGCTGTTGCACATTTCACTTTCTCAGCAAAATCTTCCCTAACCACCCTATTTGTAATGTATATGTGCACACATGTACACACACACAATGCACACCCAGTCTCCTTTCCTCCATCAACCACTATCTGACATAGTATTAATTGTTCATATTGTTCATTATTTGCCTTCCTCATTATAGTGTAAACTTCACAAAGGCAGGGTGGTTTTGTCTTTTGTTTACTACCTAGCATTCTGCACAGTGTCTGAGACATAGTAGGTACTCAATAAATATTTGCTGAATGAATGAATAAATTTCATAATGACATAGTCTTTGAAAGAGGAAAGATAAGTACTTCTGATGAGTAACAATAGACACTTTTATATAAATTCAAAATGTATGCCATGATTAAGCTAATCCCTTGATTGCATAACTGCCCAGAACACATTTTATGTTACTTGATATACTGCAGTTTTAATTTCTTCCTCAAGCAAAGGAAACAAACTGAGTAGATTTCTCATGGGAAACAAACTGAGTAGATTTCTCTAGTTTTGAGTTATCTCTGTTTTTCCTTATCAACCTGGATCAAAACATGCTAAAAGTGGCCCTAAAAGTGATGTGGTACATCCCCTTTGATTTACAGATTAGGGAACTCAGGGCTGAAAAGATGGAGACTTCTGAAGGTCATTGTCAATATTAGAACTCATTTCTTCTGACCAAATCTCAGGACACTTCTGAACAAATCTATCTTTCTACAAATGATTTGTAACTGATAAAACCTAAGTTATCTTTTATGCCTACATGGTATTCGTGCCATTTAGACTATGTTTAGTGGTTAATTAGCCAATCTAAACTATTCAAGGAGAAGGCAAAGATCCACCCATGATAGCAAATCCTGTTTCCTAAATAAGCCCTCCTCTCAACTTCTATATTTGAAACATTAACAATGTGTCCACCTGGACTTCTTGGAGAGCTCTGGTTTGCAAGGACAATATATGCTTTGGTTCATCTACGGAACAATCAGCTTAAGGAGTTGTATTCAGATATTATTAATGTTTTCAAACCCACTTCCTATTTTCCTGCTGAAATCCCTGCCAAGCACACACTTCAGCAGACACTAAAATAATTTGGGTAGTTGACATTCAATCCAAATTTTCTATGGAAATCTGCCAGATTTGACATCTGTGAGAAAGTGGGTAATTTTTATTATCCACAGAGAGCAAAAGCTTAGTTTGATATTTCTCTACCTCCACACATCTCCCCATAGTGGAGCTGCTACTCAGATATACACAAAAAGTGGGTAGCAAACAAAATTATTTAACTCTTTCACCCTTGCCAGGATATGACCAAGACTTAATTAAAATGAAATTTAAAGGAACCCTAGCAACAAATAAAACAAATTTTAGAGGTGTGGGGAATGCAATCTACTTTTGTTATCATCATTATATTTTGCCTAAAAACTATTTAACTATGTTTTATCTATTGCTTTAACATGACTATTTGTCCTTAAAACCTCTTTACTCGGTTCATAAAGTGAAATTAAAATTTCAAGTTGATTTTCTTTTTAAAATGTTTTTATAAACCCTAATAACATTTGACTCTGTAGTACCACAAAAGCATGCTTAAAATCACACAAAAATATTTCTACTGACATAAAATTTCACTGCCAATGAGTTAAGACTAAGATATGTGTTTAAGGTTTCTCACCTCTTTAAAGGAAAGAGATAAACCTAGATATTCCTATGTTCTTATATGTTATATACTAAAATCCTACCAAGATTTTCACTGCGAAGAAAGTGTGTTAGTTTACTATATTAGCTCACTACAATAACACAGGTGAACTTCTCCCACTCACTCTTCCAATTGAGCTATGAGTGTGACTCAAATTAGGAAATTAGAAATGATGATAGCATCTGATAAGTAGTCACAGGGGTAGAAAAAATGGTAAATTACTCATTTTACAAATGTAGAATTCAAACATTAGTGGTATGTACTTAGCTTTTAACATAAGAGAAGACACCATCTTAAATATATATTTAAAAACCTAAAGGTGACTACTAATAGATTTATAAATAACATACATAACTCCCAAATCACTGAAGAACACATAAAACAAATATACCCTGTGTCACAAAGGATGAAAAAGAAAACAAAAAGGAAAAGAACAGAAAATGTAGACATTAAAGAAGTTGAGACAAGTAAGACTGATACATCAATTATGATAATAAATTAAGAGTTAAATTTCCCCCTTGGGGGCAAAAATCAGGTTGGCTTAAGAAACAGATTCAACACTGTTTCCATAAGAGGTATATCTAACAGAAATATTCAAGATAAAAAGAGGAAGAAGGAGTAGAACATACCTATGTAAGGGTATGATCTGGGCCTCTAGGGCAGAATGCAAGCTGCTTTTCAAGAAGGAGAGATGGGGAGAGAATGAGTCAGCTCAGGCTGCATATCTGAAGCAGTCAGGCCCTTCCTTTACCTGGGATCAATCCTGCCCGGGTCTCCTTTATTTCTCTCAGTAATAACACAGCCATGACATTCTCTCTTGGCTTTCCCCATGGAGCAAGCTTCCTAATGATCTATCTACAAGGCACCACTCAAACAAAAGCTCCACAAAAGCAGGGAGTTTTGGAAGTTCAGTTCATGGCCTTATCTTTGGAAACAATTCAGCATATGGCAGACAGGGCAAGCATATGTTTTGAATGAATGCATGAGAAAGTAAGAAAATAAATGAAGATGTCTACATAGCATGCTAGCGATTTAAACACAATCTTTGTCTTGATGCATCTCCTCCCTCAGATGTCCACTGAAACGGGTATAAACGTTTCTAAAAGTTACAAACACTGAAGAATAAGAAAGACTATCCGTTGTTAAGAGATTTCACCATGTTTCCAGAAGATGGAAAGCAGATGGAGGAGCAATGACTGATGAAGCAGCCATAAGCTAGAATATAAATATACGGGGCTGCTGCTGAAAGGGAGCCAGTTTCACTATCAGAGCTCCAGCATAGGAGGTATTAGGTACCATGGAGAGGTAGAGGTGGGCCAGAAACAGAAAATACTCACAGAAGCACTTGGGAAGGAAGCGTTGACTCCCCAAGTCCCATACTACCCCATGTAAAAAAAAAAAAAAAAAATTGAGTTCTTTATTAAAGAAATTGTCCAAACAGTCAAAAAAAGTAGGCCAGCTGGTATGGAAGTCAACATCCCAGAGTAAATGCTTCCCTATTTGACTTCAGAAGTCTTCCAAGGTAATGCAGGCAACTCACCTATTTTTAGCACTAAGTAAATCCCCATGATAATAACTTACCTTTGAAGTGCTTTTCTTTTACCTCATTCTTAAAAATAATGGGCAGCAATGGATCACCAAATTTCTGAGAAAAGCCTACAGTATAAAAGATAAACAACAGAAGCCCTCAGGAATTTATTAACAGAAAGAATGAGATCTTTAATATACTTGCTTCGGGGTCCACTTGTTAGACTCGAGAATATATACAGTACCCATAAAGGAAGTTTAAGAAGAAAGAATAACTGAAAAGTCTAAAAGAAGCACACGAAATTAAAATACAATTGCTGGAAAAAACAAAACTAATAGAAGTGTTCGAAGTAATGATGTGAATGTTTCCCAGAATATATAGAATAAATAGAAAGGGGAAGAATATTTGAAAGATAAAATAAAAATTCCATAGGTGACCAAAACTGAAAGTCTAAGAGGTGGCCAATATCATCTCAAAAAAAAAAAAAAAAGTTAAAGGAAGGCTATTTATTTAAGGCAAAGTAGCAAAGAATTTCTCAGAACACAAGAAGATAAATATTATGAATGATCTAAAACACTTAAAAGGAGGAACTAAATCACATTATCAAAGAAATATGAATTAACCTGGCATCTGAATTTTAGCAACACTGTATCCCAGAAGATGAAGGAACATGGTTTCAAAACTCTGAAAGAAAATAATTTTCCATCTTGAATTTTAAGCTTAGCCATGCTATTAATCCAATATGAGAGAGAATAATGATGCTTTGAGGTTTGTGGGATCTATGGAGGTTTAAATGGCATGTAACTTAGAAAGCTACTTAAGGTTATCTACCAATAAATTTTAGGGAGTAATTGAGGGAAACCAAGAAAGAAGAAGATATGAAGAGTTCAGGAGATAAAAGGTCTTACCCAGGAGAAAAGCTAAGCAGTAAGCAGCAGTAAGATATTTGAGATTTGAATAGGTGGGCACAAAGTCTCCAGGGAAAACAGGAAATGATTAGGATAGATAATCTGACTGGAGGTCTTGAAAACTGAGAGGATGCGTAGAGGCGACAGGTGGAGTAGTAGAATGTAGTAACCACTTGAAATGTACACTAGAAATGTTCTCCATTGATACTAAAATCCAGACAGCAGAAATACCTCAAATATTCAATATCCCAAATTGTATATTGGCTTTATCTTTTAGACTCAACCTACACACAAATCACAGAAGACGTAAGGATGGCAACAATACAGAAAATAAATGGCAGAAAATAAAATAGACAGTATAAAAGTATTGAAGTTGAAGAGATTGGGAAATAGAAGAAAGTCAAGAGAAGTGGGTGAAAAGATGAGAAGAATATGCTCATTTCACAAAGTGAGTAATCAGGTAAATTGTCTATTGCTGATTTAACAAGGAATGGAGGGTTTCAATCTGTTTGAAGTTCTCTGGAAAAAAAGCTTGATCAAAATGAGTGGCTCAGTCGTCAAATGTCTGCCTTCAGCTAGGGTCATGATCCCAGGATCCTGGGATCCAGCCCCTCATCAGGCTCCCTGCTCGGTGGGAAGACTGCTTTCCCTCTCCCACTCCCCCTGCTTGTGTTCCAGCTCTCGCTGTCTCTCTCTCTCTCTCTCTCTCTGTCAAATAAATAAATAAGATCTTAAGGAAAAAAAAGGTCAACCAACATAAGGAATAGCATGGAGAATCATAGGGGAAGGGAGGAAAATGAATGGGAAGAAATCGGGGAGGGAGATGAACTATGAGAGACTTGACTCCAGGAAACAAATTGAGGGTTACAGAGGGGAGGGGGGTGGGAGTATAGGATAACCAGGTGATAGGTATTAAGGAGGGCACCTGTTGTGATGAGCACTGGGTATTATACACAACTAATGAATCGTTGAACACTACATCAAAAACTAATGATGTACTTACTATATGTTGGCTAACTGAACATAAAAAATTCAACCAACATGATGACAGCACAAATACATATGAAAAACTATGAAGGATATGAGAAGAGTTAGCATATTCCAAAGTTTTTATACCTTGGAATTCTATTTTTTTGCCCACCAACAAATTCTTCCAAACTGGTTTAAGAATGAAGATATAAAGCATAGAATATATAAGAAGCTACTATATTCCTATTGTCTTGCTAGTTTAATACTGACATTAAACTAGAGAAAGGTGCCAGCAAAAAAGTATAGCAAAAACTGGTGATTTGCAAATTTAAATAAATTTCTAACTAGAATAGTTTCTTAGAATCAAATTCTTATGAAAGCTCAGTATGTAAAAGAAATTAAAATAGATTTTGGTCAACGGGACAGCACATAAACCAGGCTAATTTAGAAATACAGATGGGAAAAGTCTAAATAACATGCAGGCAAACTAAACTTAATGATTTCTTAAAAGACTTTTATCATTAATCCAGAAAGAGTGTATTACTAGTGTATCTATTAATAAAAGATTCACGCCAGTATGATCATCTTGATAGAGGACAAAATAGTTTTAAATGTGAAAAAAATCCACTTTATGTTGAATAACAAAAAAATGGACCTCCAGTAAATTAAAAATAGCAGTATAGGGACGCCTGGGTGGCTCAGTGGATTAAGCCTCTGCCTTCAGCTCAGGTCATGATCTCAGGGTCCTGGGATCGAGTCCCACATCGGGCCCTCTGCTTGGCAGGGAGCCTGCTTCCTCCTCTCTGTCTCTCTGCCTGCCTCTCTGCCTGCTTGGGATCTCTGTCTGTCAAATAAATAAATAGAACCTTAAAAAATAGCAGTATATAATTCCCTAATATGACAAAAGTATTTTGTTCCAATCCAACAGGCCAGAAATAGAGCTGAATACCTACAAGATATATTATACCACTAATAACAGTGAAAAGATAAGGTTGCCAGCTTTCAATATTGTTAGTTATTTTTTGTTTTGTTTCATGGGTTTGTTAATGCTCCTTTGGTAACAATCCCAAAGGACATTTTTGGATATGTCAAAATGTATCTAAAGGTCATCTAGTCAAAAAAAGAATGGAAAACATCCTAAATAAGATTTATTAAGAAGTTGTATCAACTGAATGAATGAGTGATATTACAGGTAAAATAACTGACAACCAGATCAACTGAATAAAATAGAATTGAAGCAATTCCATATAATAGTATAATCCTGAAACAAATTCTAGTTTATATAATAATTTAATAGAGAGATTATTTAATGAATGCATGAGGGAACACAGACAGCTATTTGAGGAAAAAATGATACTATGTACCAAACTGAATTAGAAAATACAGGATTAAGTGTAAAAAAAATAATAAATCATTAAAAAGAAAATCAGAAGAAAGTATAGGAAAGTAGCTACATTTTCTGAATATAAAAGCAAGAGGAGAAATCAAAAGAGCAAAATCATAGATTTCAATGCATAAATAAAAATTTATACTGAGTACATTAAAATCAAAAGGCAGGCTAAAGACAAGAATATATTAAGAGGATTTACACACAGAAATATATCTTTTTTTTTTTTAAGATTTGATTTATTTATTTGACAGAGACATCACAAGTAGGCAGAGAGGCAGGCAGAGGGAGAGGGAAAAGCAGGCTCCCCACTGAGCAGAGAGCCCGATGTAGGGCTCAATCCCAGGACCCCAAGATCATGACCTGAGCCAAAGGCAGAGGCTTAACCCACTGAGCCACCCAGGTGCCCCCACACAGAAATATATCTTAAGTGAAAAACAAAGGATGTGAACAGAACAGAACAGACTAAGAAATACAAATGGAAGTAAACATATAAAATGATTTGCCTTCACTAAAAATCGAAGAAGTCAAATTTAAATAAGGGGATACCTCATAGTGCCTATCATTTTACCAAATGTTAATGTTAAAGTGTTCAGTCTTGGCAAGGGGACAGGGAAACTGGCTCCCTATTTTACACTGCTGATGGAAAGATACCAAAAGCCTGCAGAACAATGCTTTTTGCCTTTCATTTAGTAGTTTCAGTTCTAAGAACCCCTCCTTAGGAAACAGTCAAAGATATAAACAAAGTTTTATGCATAAATATAGAATTTAGAACAAATAACCTAAATGCTTACCCACAGGAGAACGGTCAAGCACATAACAGTACATCATAAAAACTAGACTAGACCTACATGATGACAAATTAAAAATCTCATTAACTAAGAATATTTAATCTCATGGAAATTTATCAAAATAAAAATTAAGTAATAAATGTAATATATAACACCATATTTATAGTTATGATCCCAAAGAGATAGAGGAAAGAGATCTGGATGAAAATATATAAGAGTAATAGTGAATTTTCTCTGGCTCTTGAGATATAAGGTAATTTCATTTCTAGAGTATTCCTTATTTTCAAAACTGTCTGAAATATGAAAACAGTTTTCCATTCTAAGAAATAAACATTACAACTACTTCAAAAAAACTAAAAGAATTATGAGATCATAGCTCTTTTGTCTCCAATCACCCGTTCTAACGCTATACAAACCACAGCAACAAAACTCTTTAGCATCATGAAAAAAGTTCCTCTTTGCACCACCTCTCAATTCTTTGAGATCCCACAAATGTAAACCATTACAATATGCAAGACTGGAGCCCCTTGTAGCTATTCAGAGATGGGAGAGGGGAGAAAAACCTTTGCTCCTTTCCCAAACCATTCTCCTTCCACCAAAGGATTCTGAAATTTCTAGAAGAGAGGGCATTGCCTTTCCTGTTCATTTTATTCTATCATAGAAATAGCCTTTATTGAGCATGAGGTAGCAGGCATTAGATGGAGGTAGACGTGCACTATTACATACATTAGCTTAAACCTCCCAGCAACTATTTTTTCTTTAAAGATTTTATTTATTTATTTGACAGAGAGAGAGATCACAAGTAGGCAGAGAGGTAGGCAGAGGGCTGGGGAGGGGGGGGGAAGCAGGCTCCCCACTGAGCAGAGAGCCCCATGTGGGACTCGATCCCAGGACCCTGAGATCATGACCTGAGCGGAAGGCAGAGGCTTTAACCCACTGAGCCACCCAGGCGCCCCTCCCAGCAACTATTATTATCATCCCCATTTTACAGCTAAGCAAACAGAAGGTGGGAGAAGTTAAATTACTTGTTTAGGGTCACTCGGAGAGTAAGTGAGACTGTGGAGTTCAAGCCAGGCAATTTGTCTCTGAGGTCTACCCTCTTATTAACTACTATGCTGTAAGGAATTTGACCTTGGAGGAATTAAAATATTTACCCAAATTTACAGTAGGGTGTGAGAGGCTTTTCCTCCTTGAGGGGAAGTTTCTGACTGGGAAGAGAGTCTGGTATTTTGAAGGACAGGCAAGTGACACTGGGAAATGAACAGAAAATTTAAATTGTAATCTTAAATATAAGGCTCCTTATTTTTTCACTGTGCTTAACTCCACATATAAAAAGGCTCAGATTAGGCACATGCTCTATAGATTCTATTTACAAAACTCTGCTTTCACTAGCCAAATTTTCAATATAATTTCAAGATTTAGGAACTGGAATATTTTATCCAGGATATTTTCAATAGCTGCTGGTTCTAGGCTAGGAATATTACCTTTTGGGCATCCATAAAATTAAGTTCTACTTGGCACTAACATGCAATTGACTACTATTTCGTAAATTTAGACTTGGAAATAAAAAATATGGGATGTGATCTTTTTATGTCAGAGTTCAGAATAACATTCAGACAATCATTCAAAGCTGTAGCAAGAACTGTTCTGAGATGGCGGAGGGAGCAGGAGGACAAGATCAATATGACAGGATCCTAGCCATTGAAGAGTTCCCATTTAAAGCATCCACTGAGAAGCAAGAAATTTAAACAGAAAATTTTTGCATGAAGACTCATTCAAGTGCAGCTGAATATAGTATTCAAGCACTTTAGAAATTCTCATCTGGTAATAATTCTTACTTCTATAAAATACACATTATATAAGCTACCTTGCTTTGCTACCTAAATACAGTTTATAAAAAAAAAAAAAAAAAAAAGAACCCTCCCTCTGTTAGAGGTATAAGAAATAAGAATAAAACTAAAATATCTGAGGAGTAAAAGACAACCTGTAGGCAGAGCTGACCCTTAGAGCAGTGACTGCAATCCTCTTTTATTAACAAGAAACCAAGTTGAGCAAGGAATGAGAATGGGGCCCAGATATTTCATAGTCAAATGCAAACCTTTGGCATTTTCCAAGCAAATAAGCTTTGTAGATGGAATGGTATTAGCCAAAAAAATTTTTTTCATGAATTACCCACCAAATGCATCCAATATAAGTTTAAGTTAAGCTGCACTTGGAAGATGACAAAAAGGAAACAAGAGCTAAGCTTTTAGAGTTCTCTGTAGCAGTTAATGATCTAGATGGCAAGGGGATCATCACATTACCAAAGCTTAACCAGAGCCCAAGCAATAATCATCCACTTAGTGTTTTTGGAAAAATCAAAAAGATAATGTCTCCAGGGAGAATATTAACAGAGTTTCCTTTGTCTACATGGCTTTTAATACCTGAACACATGAACAACATTCACTTTACTTACTGGAAGGTCTTTAATCAGACACTATTCCCAGCTCATAATCCCCTGATATATTAACACCATTATGCATTTTATTAGCTTTATATCTCTGAATCCAACTTAAAAGATAGGGTTCTCACATTGCCTCTTTTTGGTTTGGTAGACATTACTTGAGTTCTTAAAAATGACTTTGCCACAAAATAGTCTGAAAATGACACTACCGCTAGAACAGGAAAGGAAATTTTTGCAAATGGTTAAAACGTCAAGGTACTGAAACTTTATCCAATATGGTTTTTTTTTTTTTTTGAGGTAGAATGTTTTTTTTTTTTTACTTTATTTAAGCTTTATTTAAACATATAATGTAACCCCACCACCCTCACCCAACCCCTCTTCCCCCCACCCCCCTCAGTTTGTTTTATGACATTAAGAGTCTCTTTTGGTTTTTCTCCCTCCTGATCCCATCTTCTTTCATTTTTACTTTTCCTACCACCTTAACTCCCACCCCCGTTGCATCTCCACTTCCTCATATCAGGGAGATCATGTGGTAGTTGTCTTTCTCCAGTTGACTTATTTCGCTAAGCATAATACGCTCTAGTTCTATCCATGTCGTCGCAAATGGTAAGATTTCATTTCTTTTGATGGCTGCATAGTATTCCATCGTATATATATACCACCTCTTCTTTATCCATTCATCTGTTGATGGACATCTAGGTTCTTTCCATAACTTGGCTATTGTGGACATTGCTGCTATAAACATTCGGGTACACGTGCCCCTTTGGATCACTACGTTTGTATCTTTAGGATAGATACCCAGTAGTGCAATTGCTGGGTCATAAGGTAGCTCTATTTTCAATCTTTTGAGGAACCTCCATGCTGTTTTCCAGAGTGGTTGCACCAGCTTGCATTCCCACCAACAGTGTAGGAGGGTTCCCCTTTCTCCACATCCTCGATGAACTGTAAATAGGTCACAGTATAAACTGTAGCATTGTCATCTGGCATTAAGAAATGATGCACAAACTTTCTAGAATCACATGTATTTGGAAAATGTATACAATCACTTTTTTTTTTCATCAGATGAGTTATTTCACCTAGACTGAGATCCACTCCATGTTGTTTTTAAACATAAAATTAAAGGAGTAAGACATTTTAAATCATTCATTTACAAGATGTCAAAGACCTTTCTTTTCCCTGGTTTTTGAAACCCACATATAGGCAATGAAAACTTTATTTGCCTAGTTGAATATAAATCCTCTAAAGCCCAGTATCAGCTCATTTCCAACCTTCTTTAATATTGAGGCCTGGATTTATGTAAACATTCACATTTGTAAAAAAAACTCATTTTATAACTATTGTAAAGATTTTACTTTATTGGCAATTTGCTTAGATATTTCAATTCTTTTCTATACTTCATACAAGTTATTTGAGATCCTTAGTAGTGTATATGCTATGATGTGTTAACATAAAAGGCCAAGGTAACTATACAACAAAACCAGACCAAATGAGTGATATGACAAAGCCATTCTATACTATATATATACATACACACACACTTATTTGTGTAAGTATATACCTATATGCATATATTCCAAGAAGAATATATATAAAAGAATATATATATATGCTAGGGCAGAATATATATATATTCTGTATATAACAAGGGAGATTAGTGAAATACAGAAAAGTGAAATAAATATGCCTTGGACTTTGGACCTGTAATTAGGAAATAAATTCTAATGTTTAATTCTTAAAATGGTAGTGGTACGTCATACTGTACTTTTTAGGCTGACCCGAGTCATCTCTGGATTTTGTTTTCAGGTTGATTACTCATTTTTCTTTATTCCACACATATGGATTGGGCATATACTATGTGCCAGGCTGTATGCTTGGGACAAGATATGGTGATGAACAAGGCAGTCAGCTTCCCTGATCTCATGGAGCTTATAAGTTTAATGGCACAAGCAGACATTATACAAATAATCAGTCTCTGTCTCTCTGTGTCACACCCCCCCCACAGACACACATACACAGTTACTGAGAAAAAGTATGAGCTACAGTGCAGTAGAGTTTGGAGAACATGTGAAAAGAATATGACTCCCTCTGGGAATCAGGAAAGGATTCATGGCAGGGCCCTTTTGGCTTATATTGAAGCAGGAGCTAATGGGGTATGACATGGTGGGAAGCAGAAGAGAAATCTAGAGCAGAGGGTACAATGTATGCAGAGGCTCTGAGGTGAAAAGGACATGGTGATTATAATAGTACCAAGAGCAAAAATCTAAATGTCCAGGTATGAAGCCAAAGTAGCAGGATGGGAAACTTTAAGCCTTCTTAGGGAGTTGGGTATTTATTCAGAGAGAAGCAGGAGCCACTGAAGGACTCTTTAGAGGAATGACAGAATCCAATTCACATCTTCCAAAGATCAGTGGCTAAAATGAGGAAAACCGAACCCAGAAATGATGGCACAAAAAGACACAATTAAGTGGCATTTATGTTTGCATAGTGAAAAGATGCTGGTAACCCACAATGGAATGACAATGGTAGCTAGGACAAGAGGGTGTGTGGGTCAAGGTAGTCATCAGATGCAAGGGAAGCTGTGGTGTGCCACAGAGTTCCCCTTCAGGATCCAGACAGTCATTTCCCCAGCTCTAGGGCAAGTTAGCTGCATAGAGTTCATAACCAAGTCACTTCTGCAAAACATAAATTTCTTTCAGCTTGAGGAAGTGCCTTCCCCCAGATAGAATCTTCTCTGGCAGTAGCCAGTGCCCAACGTCTGGATGTGAGCAAGTAGGGCAGGTGGGTAGTGGCTCAGCCCGCTTATCTACATTGCGGAAGGACAAAGAGCTGACCTTGGAGATCATCACCAGCCTTACCTAATCCTGCTTGCCTTGTCTCTTACAGATGTTCCTGAGAGCCCTCTTCCAGAAACTGTTCACACATAATCTCCCTCACAGAGACTCTTTCTGGGGAACCCATCCTTAACGGCATACAAGGGTTCTTCTGTTTGTCTTTAAATCATTTTAAGTTACTTCACACTCATTTCTTAATAAGCTGCTTTGAAAGGAAGTTTATCTATAGGATGGATATTTTAGTATCAACTTAGACCTACATTGAATCAAATAAATTAAATTCTACTCAAGATGACAATATTATAGCAAAACTTAGGCACTGGATTCACTACCCAGGGAATTAAAATCCAAGCAAGATACTAGCTTGACCTAGTTAATCCACCTACAGATTTTTTGTTCATTGGTCTCCCCCTAAAACGGGTAAACACTGCCATTAAAATATCTGGGAGCTAAAGCTGGTGCACAAGTGTATGACTCTGGTGTGAACCAGTAGATACTAAATGGGCTTGTCTGATCTATACAACAGAGCGTTCAACCCAGCGATTTGAGCACATCCTTTCTGCTTCGTTGGTCACCAATGGATTTTCTGTTAAGTTCAATTGAGTCTGGCACTCTTTTTAGCCTTTCTCTTTTGAGGGAAAGGCTGATGCTGTTTAAAGGTCTTACTAAAAAGCAGAGCCCTTTGATTGAGAACCTCAAAAAAGACTATATCAAGAGCACACCTTTTATTATAGAGCTACACACTCCCTTATTTTCAGCCCAGCAAGGGAAGCCTAATTGTCAGAAGGATTTTTTATTAGTTCATTTTTTATGAAGTGCACATCCCCACTGAGACAGTTGCATCTGGGGAGAAGACTCAGTGAGAACACTGCTCCATTGTATAAATTTAGCGTACTCAGTGGTTCTAGCTCTAATAGCCATTTGGGCAACCAAACCAAATTTTTTTTTTTCTTTTTGGTTCTTAGGCCTTCTTAACTGAGAAAAAGGCACAGTGTTATAGAAATATTACAGTATGAAAGTCCTCATGTTGTGAAGTAATTTTAAAAGTGATTAGCAATCAGGGCGCCTAGGTGGCTCAGTGGGGTAAAGCCTCTGTCTTCAGCTCAGGTCATGATCCCAGGGTCCTGGGATCGAGCCCCACATCAGGCTCTCTGCTCAGCAGGGAGCCTGCTTCTCTTTCTCTCTGCCTGCCTCTCTGCCTACTTGTGATCTCTGCCTGTCAAATAAATAAATAAAATATTTTTTAAAAAGTGATTAGTAATCTATGCAATTGAATTTTAGTTTGATAAGTGGGAACAAAAGTACTTGATTAATAAAAAAATCAAACATTTTATTGATTCTCTACTGTACCTTTCATAATTATTATTTTAAAAAGAAGAAAAAAAGATTATTTAGCTATATACCTCTCAATTGTCTATTTGCTCTTAGACCAGACTAACCCTCATTCTGCTCTACATCATGGGGGATTAATACTTCTCCAGACTTCATTGCTAACTAGCTCTAAACCAGATTCTTCCAATAAAAGGGACTGGCAAAATAAAATAAGTGGGAGGAGAGAAGCCTTCTCTCCTCTCTCTCTACTTCAGGAAACATCTCTACCAACAGCTGCATTTCCTTGGGGGGCCTAGTTCCCACAAGTCAGCCCCTCCCTCTAAAGGCAGTTGACACTTTGAGTCCAGCTCCCACTGGGCAACCTTGGCTGAGTTCTGGTAACAATGCCTCCTCCCTTGGTTCCTCCAACTCTAAAGGTAGTAGTTGTTTTCTGCTATTGCTAATCCTCATCTTAATTAATTCCCTGTGTTAAATTCTCTGTATAGAACTATTGGGCATAAGCTCTGCTTTCTTGACTGGTCTCCAACTGACACATAGACAAACCAATGTTACTTTAAAACTAGGTCCTAGAGGAACCTCGGTGGCTCAGCTGATTAAGGGTCCAACTCTTAGTTTCAGATCAGGTCATGATCTCACGGTACTGAGATCGGGCCCTATGTCAGACTCTGCACTCAGCATGAAGTCTGCTTGAGATTCTCTCTCTCTCTCTCTCTCTCTCTCTCTCTGCTCCTACCCCCCTTACTTGCAATCTCTCTCTCTCTCAAATAAATAAGAAATCTTAAAAAAAAAAAAAAGTTCTAATTTATGGCCATACATTGTTTTAAATTCTTTCTGCCCAGAACTTGTAGGAAATCTCAAATGACAAACAACACCAAACATTGGGATTGAATTCTCAGATTAGCCCATAAACTTTAATTAAAACTTCCTAAAAATTTTTCTGCCACTATTTTTATTTTTATTTTCTCCTTTACTATGCATAATTGACAAATAAAAACTGTAAGATATTTAAAGAGTTCAATGTGATTTGATATACATGTACACTTTGAAAGAGTTCCCCTCTAGTTAATACATCCATGACCTCTCATATTCAATCCTCCCCCCCCTTTTTTTGGTAAGAACATTTAAGTTCTACCGTCATAGCAAATTTCAATGATATAACACAGTGCTCTCACCTAGAGTCACCATGTTACACATTAGGTCTTTCAGACCTTATTCATCTTATATTCTTACATATCTGAAATGTAATACTTCAAGGTTCTAGTCTTCTTTTCTTTTCTCACTCTTTGTACTCACTTTTTTTTTTTTTTTTAGTAAGCTCTACACCCAACGTGGGGCTTGAACTCATCACCCTGAGATCAAGAGTCCCATGCTTTACCAACTGAGCCAGCCAGGGACCTCACTCTGCACTTTTGATTACTTCATCCACGTTCTTTAATCACCAGTTTCTAACCAAATCTATGCCCCTATCTAGACCTCTCTACTGAGATGCAGCTTTATATTATCTCCATTTTCTTACTCGTTATTTTCAATGGGATGTCCTACATGCATCAATTTTACTCTATCCCCCTCTGAACCAATTACATCATTTTGCCAAACTTGTTCCTTTATTTGATATTAAAATCCTCCTAGCTATCAAGATCAAAAACTTTGGCATAATCCAAGGACTTCCTCCTTTCTTTCATATTCAGTTCGTCACTAAGACTTAGAGATTATAGATCCTCAATACCTCTTACATATCTTCCCTATTATCTATTCCTCCCGCCACTGCCTTAGTTTAGAAACTCATCTCTTCTTGTTTGGGCCACTTCCTAACTGACCTCCCTGACCTCAGTCTCTCCACCCTTCCATTCAACTCCACAATGCAACCGGAGTGATCTATCTAAATGGTAAATCTGACTATGTCACTCATGTGATTTGTATTTATTTATAGGATCCACATAGCATTCAGTAACAGTAAATTAAAAGATTTCTTTATCTGACTCCTACCTAATTTTCTCAGCCTCATGACTTCCCCATATCTACATTTCAGCCCATTGAACTCATTTCACCGTAAGTGTTCACCTAATACCTGCTCAACATCACTTATGCCTATGGCTTGGAATGCTCACCCCCACTTTTTAAAATACTAGTAACTCTAAATTGTTCTAGAAAGAAAGTTTAATATTCATCACCTCTTACATCACAAAGAAAATATATGGAAGTAAGAGGTTAACATTATGGATCTGAAGTGTTGTGTGAAATAAGTGCCAAGTGTAATGGCTTGTGTAGTTTCCTAGAGATCCAGGCTGGCTGCTTACCCAACTTCTTTGTCTTCATGCACGCCCTATCATAGATATGCATGTATCCCTTCTCTTCGGGTTCTTCTCTTGATAATTTATCCCCTCTACAATCTTTCAGTCAGGTCATCACAACAAAAGGAAAGAGAAGGAGGATAAACAAGCTTGCTCCTTAGCTCTTTACTTCCTCCTGACCCCAACTCATACCCTTCCCTGGTTTTGTTTTAGTTAGTTTGCTTCATTTTAAGTACCTCCATGCCCAGTATGGAACCCAACGCAGGGCTTGAACTCACAACCCTGAGATCAAGACCTGACCTGAGATCAAGAGTGTGATGCCTGACCAACTGAGATACCCAGGTGCCTCACTCTTTTCTGTTTGAACTGAATGTAGTTGATGAGGAAAAGGCAAAATGAGGACACAAAAGAAATTCATATATACACATATATTATATACAATGTACATTATATATGTGATTAATGTATAATAATACAGTTAATATGTGATTGATATATAATCATATACCTATATGATTGATAGGTGATAAATATGATAGAACATATATCTATTTGTAAAACTGAGCTACGGTGTAATAACATCCAGTCAACATCACATTTGGTAGATTTTGTCTTATTCAATCCTAAGGACAATAGAGGCACATAGCAGGGACTTAATGTTTAGTAAACAAATAACTGAAAGAATGTTCCTGACAAAAAATAAGCTTCTCTGGTTGATTCACAGCTAAGAAGTTGCAGAGGCTGCTCTGAGGGGACAAATCCAAAGCAGAAATAGGCAGTGGAGAAAGGGAAATATTCTGTGGGAACAGGGGAAGCAACATTGCAGCCAGGAAGCCAACTGTAAGTTGTATAAATTGTTAACTTGGGGATTGTTGGCAAACAGGTTTTAGTGCTACTTTATAATTTTGGAGGATTTAACAATTTAGGCACTTGAGAATACATTGTCATACTCATCAAAACAATGAAAATCATGTGAAACACAAATGGTGACTTAAAAATCTCTTCTACATTCCTTATCTTTCCAATGTGTGTTCTCTTTGCTACTTGGCCAGCTTGTGATTTGGTATTTGAAACAAACTAGGACAATGTGAAGAGAAGTTCTGGCACCACCAAGGACTACACTGTTCTCTTTGAATAGCACTGTACCAAGTTTCCAAACCGGAGAGGAGTACAGATGACCACTGTGTCACACCGTTTAACTTGACAGCACAAAACCAGAGAGACCAGCCTCTGTGATCTCATGAAAGAGTCTTGACCTTTTGCAAACATTCAAATGACTGTACAGCTCTCATCAGCTATAGAATGCTTCTGTGCTTCCCATTCTAAGTGGAATTCACCAACTGAAAGGGATGTGCTTGGGTGGTCTTTTTTTTTTAGAGCGCACCAACGTGCTCTGAATAACTGAAAAATATTTTTGACAAAGGTCAAAAAGGCTTCAGGCGGAAATACAAAACAAAGGCTTGTACTTTAAAAGCAAAACTTGGAGGATGTTGATTTTACACCCAATCATAAAGCATATGATTGAATATGAACTTTTATCAGCAAATAAACCCACGTGGGCCCCAGCTATACTTATAAAGAGGAACCCTAGGTTCTGTAGGTTGCTTATAAAGCACCCCCCAAAATCCTACAAAAGAATGTGTACACATACCATATGGTATGAGAGTCTTTTAATGATTTTTTAAAAAAACACCCTATTTACTCAGCCTGATTACATGCTAATGGCCAAGAAAACAGGCTCCGCTGTTTAAATGCATTGTGATCCTGTAGAGCCATGCTTCTCAAACCAGAGCGTCTGTCATATTCCTGGAGATGTGTGGTGGTATGATGGAGTAAGGGAATATCCCGTGTGACACTAGTGATATAAATTCCTGGTATATCAGGCTTGGAAAAGAAAATTAAATAATTTGAATATAATTCAAACATTATTTTATTTTAGCATGAACACAACTATATTGTAGGACAGAAGGCAAAAATCACAGGTATTTTATCATAAATACTAAAAGTTCATTGAAAATAAATAAATAAATAAAAGTTCATTGAACTTGCACTTTCCAAAATTTCAGGTGACCAAAACTTCAGGGTATACCTCTGACTACACAAACTCCATGGTCCAGCTCAAGTTCTAAGTGCCTGAACCCTCTCCAGGGACTCCAGCCCACCTAGCCCTTTTTCTCAGCTGGTTTTCTACTACACAGCCATTCAAAAAGTGCTTTCTTGCTCTATTATTTCATGTTTCAATTGAATCTTCTGAACTATTAAAAAATCTCATTGAGAACCTGGACATGGTCTTCTCATAACTTTTTTTTTAAGATTTTATTTATTTATTTGAGAGAGAGAGAGAGAGTACCAGTGGTGGGAGAGAGGGGAAGCAGGCTCCCTGCTGAGCAGGGAGCCTACTGCAGGGCTTGATTCCAGGACTCTTAACTGGTAGATGCTTAACCGACTGAGCCACCCAGGCGCCCCAATACATTTACTTGTTAATGATTGCATGAAGTATTACCAAAAGTAGTTTTAACAGTAAGACTATGAATATTGATACTCCAAATGAAAAATTTAAAAGATTAACATTGATAATTCTAAAAAAAATGATAGTATTATTGTACTTAACCACTTAGTCTTAGAATCTAAAAGTACTTTAAGAGATCAAATATTTTCATCCACATTATTTCTTTGGAAACACTTAAATTCTTAAATTGCACAAGGAGAAACTATGAAGTTTATGCCTACTTCACTGAAGGCATTAATAAAATTGTCATGAAGGAGAACATATAACTCTCTGGTACTACCAACTTAATTTGGGGAACGTTCACATTAGCTATACATTTGTTCTGTTACTCCTTAAACACACCTATCCCTTCTGCTCTACTGTGGCACGTTTAGTGTAAACAGGGCAGCCCACGAAGGTGTCCTTCTCATTTCATTCCATAAATCACTCATACTGCCCTGTCTCGGTGTTTGATTGTCTGGTCCAAATATACTTACACTTCATCAACTTTAAGTTTCCACTGATATGTCATTCCATTATTGATCTGTTTCTGCTTTTCCTCAAAGTCAAACTTCCAATCTTCCAGATTCAGGTTCCTCTACTGAAATGCAGGGAATGAACATCATTGATGCATTTAGGGAAATTTTCCCAGAATCCTTCCACATTACTGATAATCTGAGACATATGTCAGATGAGAAGTGGGTAAGAAAGGTCAAATGACAACTTTCAGAACCACCATGATGTTCTGAATCTTAAATAGTAGAGAATAATATTATAAAGTAGGATAAAATTTGCAGACATATTTGGAATAGGAAAAATATGTATGATACAGAATATAACATAAGTGTATTATTCTATTAAAGTGCATATATGTATCTTTTCAGGGCTATTAATATTTTAAATAATTTTTTCCATCAAAGAAAATCAATATGTCAGGGTTATTTAACAGTAAAACACATGTTTGAATTTTAGTTGCTTTTGCTTTTACTTAAGAAAATGTACTTAAATGGTGACAGCTGTCATTCTGATAAACTTTAAAATTCTAGATGTTAACAGCTCTAAGATGAGATTACAGTATTAAACTATTTGTCAGGAATTTGCAATGCTAAGTGAAGTTCTAGACAGTTCTCAGCAAAGTTCCCAACACTAATTACTTGAACAAGGGCCTCCATAGTTTCTGAAGCCACTGGTGAGGATTAATGAACTGACCTGGTCTCAGATAACTTCCAGAGATGCTTTGAAGTACTTTCAAGTATAAAATAAATGCAATGTTTTAAGTAGGTTCATTGGTATTTTACCATGGTAGACAGATATAAGGGGAAATTCTTTCAGGCTGCAGTCACTTCAGTAATAATATAGTTAACAAATAAAAATGAAGCCTCACCAAGTTAATATACCACTTCTCAGTATTTTTTAATTGTGTAATAAGAGACATCTGAATCATAACCTCAATAAGTGAGCCAACTACTATTTGTGAACAAAATGGATAAAGTCTGTGGTCTCTTAAGATAGAAAGAGCACGGGACGCCTGGGTGGCTCAGTTGGTTAAGCAGCTGCCTTCGGCTCAGGTCATGATCCCAGCGTCCTGGGATCGAGTCCCACATCGGGCTCCTTGCTCAGCAGGGAGCCTGCTTCTCCCTCTGCCTCTACCTACCACTCTGTCTGCCTGTGCTCGCTCTCTCTCTCTCTCTATAACAAATAAATAAATTTAAAAAAAAATCTTTAAAAAAAAAAAACGCTATGGAAGAAGGCTAAAATGTAATGGAGATAAAGCAGTTCAAAAATCCTTCCATGTCTAATGGTCCTTCCATGATCAACCCTTTCCACCTCTCTTCAAGAATATCTTCTACTACTATGTGCCTTCCTTTGCATTCAAATGTCCTTAGCTCTTTCTCAGCCCAGAGTTTTATATTTGTGGATACCTCTGCCTGGAAAGCTCTCTTTGGCTTTGGACAGAGAGTTCCATGGCACTGTGCATATTTGGACATGTCTTTAGTGAAAGACTCACCTAATGAGCTGCCCCCCCAACACAGATTTTCTCTGTCATGTACTCTTCCGTATTTCCTTTCTAAAAATGTTTAATGTGGTAAAGCACAAATAATATATAGCATCTTAACCATTACATGTGAACAGATCGGTAGAGTTAAATACATTCACGTTATGGTATGTGCTATCTCCAGAACTCTTCAAGTCTTGCAAAACTGAAACTCTATATCGGTTAAAAAACAAATTCCCCTTCCCACTTTGTCCCAGACCCTGGTAACTACTTTCTGTCTATGATTTTAACTACTCTAGGCACCTAATATAAGTGGAATCATACAGTACTTGTCTTTCGTAGCTGTCCTGTTTCACTTAGCATAATGGCCTCAAGATTCATCCATGTTGTAGTATGTGTCAAAATTTCTTTCCATTTTTAAAGCTGAATAATAATAATCCATTTTGTTTATCTGTTCATCCATTGATGGGCACTTGGGCTCCTTCAACATTTTGGCTGCTGTATTTAATGTTATCATGAACACGGATGTACGAACATCTCTTTGAAACCCTGTTTTTGGTCCTTTTGGATATATACACAAAAAATTGCTAGATCGTATGATAAATTATATATTTAAATTTTTGAGGAATCTCCATACTGTGTCCCATAGTAATTGTACATTTTACATTTCTACCAACAATACACAAGGGTTCCAGTTTCTCTATATCCTCATGGACACTTATTTTCCATTTGCAGTGGAATGTTTGTAGTAATCATCTTAATGGACATGAGGTGATTCTATATTATTTTTTAGCATGCATCTATATTTGTTCATTTGTTCATTTTTAAAATTTCTTACTGAAGCAATTTTGTGAGACAGACTTGCCAAAGGAGACTGAGAAACCAAACTAAAAGATGTGATAGATTCTTTCTGAAATGGTTTTGGTATAGCCCAGAATTAAAATAGAGACAAAATCAATTAAAAGTAAATATCTTATTCAGTGAGTACTAGCCATAAGTGCCAGAGCTCAAAAATGCTCTTAACTGTTTTTTCTCTTTCTTTTTCTTTCTTTATTTATTTACTTGAAAGAGATCACAAGTAGGCAGAGAGGCAGTCAGAGAGAGAGAGGGGGAAGCAGGTTTTCTGCAGAGCAGAGAGCCCAATGCGGGGCTTGATCCCAGGACTCCGGGATCATGACCTGAGGCAAAGGCAGAGGCTTTAACCCACTGAGCCACCCAGGCACCCCTTGGCTGTTTTTTCTATAGAAACCTTAGAACTGAGTGAGCCCAGCCTGAACTGGGATCTGCTCTCTCTCACCTACTTGCTCAGATAATTTTTGGTCAACTATTTAACCCTCACTTCCTTATGTGAAAATGGAGATTAAGGAATTCACTTGTGGGGTGGGGATTGTGTTTATGTGAGAATGAAGTGACTATATCTGGGACATAAGAAAGCATTCAATAAGTAGTAGATATTATTTTTAATTATACAACTGACTATCACCTACATTGCTATATTATAAGATTCCTGCACCCAGTCATGAAATTTAAATACCATCAATTTACTGTCTCTTATGTTCTGTGGATTAAATGAAAATTTAAAACTATAACAAACGTGTTCATTAGTCATGATTTCCTGCTATATCACCTGTACTTCTAGCCTTGTCTTATTCACATTGTATCCCCAAGTCCTAGCAAAATATTTGACACACGGTAGACATACAACAAAATATTTAATAGTTTTGGCAGTGATTCTTAGTATATCCCTAGTTAAGATTCTACAACTTGCTTGTCACTTCTGAGCAGCGTTCTGTGGGATTATTCCAGGAACTCCTAAAAAAGAGTTAAGAAATGGAGAGGAATTTTGACATTTTTCTATCTGAGAAGCAGTCCCAGATCATCAGCAGTTTGTAGAGAGCAATGGAATCAGAGTGGCCTTTACATAACTAAGTTGAAAGAACTGCTTAATTCCTTTCCAAATGATACTTAAAGTATCATTTTTATTGCTATTAAAAATTGCTAATGTCAACTGAATGAACATGTTACCCAGTTCACAGCAGCCTAAACTACTGAGGTAAGAAATTATAATGAATAGTTATTAGAGTGCAAACCATTACGTGAATGCAATGGGGAGTCACAGAGAAACAACTAGATAATTTCTGTCTAACTATTGGGTAATTAATACAGTAAGAAAATAACACATACATATTGGAAATGAAGAAGTATAGATTATTTGCACTTATTTTCTTTCTGTGGCAATTAAATTAACTATCTTTGATTTCTCACCTGTTACCATGGTTATTTTCGGTGATCTAGGTCATTAATGTCTTGAATATAAGAGTTACATTAAAATTACAGCTCTTTCAACTTTGCAAAAAGGTTCTAAAGGTACTGTGAAAAAGAGAGCTGTTGGCTTAAGGGAAAAGTGCTGCCTGTTGAATGAAATGTTTTAATCATCTTGAAGCTAAGAAGTCCCTTCCCGATTTTCCTCCACTAGTATCACTGAGATTTTGTTTACACAGGACAGCAATGAATGGACAGGTGTTTTTGTAACAATAAATTTTAACTATGTTATTAACTACTTGTTTATGTTATTAATTCTTCCTACCAATGATGAGAATAACAAGTTCTCTCTACTTCACTACAGAAAATTCTGGGAAAATAATATATATTAATTATATGATGAGAAACAAATACTGAAACAAAATCAACCCTCAATTTTCTAAAAAAAAAAAAAAAAAATGAATGACAAACTGAGCTCCAGTGGGGCCATAACAACAGGGCCCAGTGTGTTCATGCCATGGATCACTGCCATGAGCCTTTTCTCTAGAACAAATATCCCACTAATCATGACTAGTGCTGACTAGATGTGAGAGTCATGCTGTAAAAATCAAGGTTGTATTTTCCTAATTCTGATCTTTCTAGTTGGCTTCTGCTTTCAAAAGTTATTTTTCTCAGACACTATGGGTGTATTTATTCATCTAGTCAAGTATTAACTTGTCTGGGCCTTGATTGTATGTTCTCCAGGGCATTGTGCTCTTCTCTTACTATATGTCTTCTCCCTGAAGCACCCCTCTACTCTCCAGAATCCCCGTAATACTTGTGGCCCAGGACAAGAGCATAAATGGAGATACCACTTCTCTGTGTCCAGTCCTTCTCAAGCAGCTGTCTCTTGGCCACCCTTGGACCAGGGTTACACACTCCAGGGGCAAAGTATGACCTCTGAAGGACAGATCATGAAAGTAGCCTGCACAGGCCTCATCAACAGGTGTGAAGTCTTTGAACAGAGAATTACGAGGTACAATTGTCCTGAAGCATATCTGGTAGGGCCTGGTAGATTTCTCATCTACTCAGGAGTGAAGGGAACAGCCAGAGGAGGGGGAGAAAGAAGGCCCTTTAACACATGAGATACATGACAGGGGTTCCAGTTTCCCAGATCATATTTGACAAAGAATATGATATGCTCAAAAAACAGACCACAATAAATACGCTGCCTTAACTAAACCCCCTATCTCTAATCCTCTATCTCCAAAAGCTGTCCTTCCTGCCAATAACCTGTATCAATGTGTTATGTCAAGACATGAACCTGACACAATGATTGACCAGTTCAGATACAAGATTTGTGTACCCTCTATGGAACCCTCTATGCCCTCTTTATTTGGGGAAACGAGGGAGTCCAGGAAATGGGTCTTTATTTCCTGTAAAGAAACTTTTGAGGGGCCCCTTCTCTACCCATACTTCTTGCATGAGTCATGCACAATTTTATTTTATTTTCTTATGTTACATTAGTGACCATAGAGTACATCATTAGTTTTTGATGCAGTGTTCCAAGATTCATTATTTACATATAATACCCAGTGCCCCATGCAATACATGCCCTCCTTAATACCCACCACCAGGCTCACCCATCCCCCCAATATCCTCCATGTTATTCCTTATGTTCCACAAGTAAGTGAAACCATATGATAATTGACTTTCTCTGCTTGACTTATTTCACTCAATCTTAGACCTCATCTCAAGAATTGCAACTAAAGCAACTGCTTTAACATTCCTCTTTAACCTCAGAGGAGCACAGAAAAGAGGTGAAGCCAGGCATTCAGACATCACTGGAACAGAGAATGAGAAATAGTAGCAGGTTGAGAGATTACCAATTTCAGATTACAGGAAAGAATATATGTGGCAATGGGGGAGGTGCTCCTGCATAAATGAGCACTTTTCTTTTATTGATTCATTTATTCTTTTACTTAACAAATATTTCTTAAGAACCTACTATATACTACCCACTGGTTGAGGAATTAGGGAATCAGTGATGAACAAAATTATCAAGGTCCCTACTTTCACTAAGGTTATAGTCTTATAGATTAGACTAAAATTAACCAAGCCATTCCATTCATATAAAATTATAAACTGTGAAAAATGCTCTGAAGGAAAATGCAAGGTATTCTGTTCTAATACATAATAGGTAGACTCAGTCATACCTGGGGCATCAGAAAAGGCTCTCCTGAGGAAATGTCATTTCAGCTGATCTGAAATGAATAAGCTGGACATGAATAGCTTACTAGACAGAAAGAAAAGAAAACTCAGTGGCCTAAGATGGAAAGGTAACACACCACATGAAAAACTGAAGGATAGCCAGTTGGCATAGAGAGCAGAAAGTGAGGGAGTTCTAGAAGGGTAAGACAGATATGCAGGGTCTTGCAGGCCACTGTACACATTTTGGTCTTTATTCCAAGTGCAATGGGATGTAAAGGGGGAAGACCTATGATCAGATCTGCATTTTTAATCTCTTGGTAGTACTGAATATCTACTAGAGCACAGGGTGGCAAGCGGTATAGAAAAGACTCTCAATTGGAGGTTATTCCAGAATCCAGGAAATAGGGCACCTTGGCCCAGGATGGATGGTGGGGAAGATAAAAAGAAATTGACAGATGAACAATATTTCAGGAGGTGAGATCAACCCAGGATATCAAAGATAAATGAGAGGGATGATGATGCTTGGTTTCCGTCTAACACAAGATGCGTGGTGATGTCATTTGTTAAGATATGCACGCTGAAGAAGAAACAAAGTTGGGCAGTTGGAGAAGAGTTCAGTTTTGCATCTGAAGGCTTATCATGTTCATGAGAACATGTTCATGATTGATACCATAAAAAAGAGAGATCCAATCAAGAAGTTTTAAACTGAAGCTGAGAGGAGAGATTCTTTTGACTTTTTATGGTTTATTTGCTTCTTTTAAAAAAAAGAGATTTTATTTATTTATTTATTATTTATTTATTTATGAGAGAGAGCAAGCACACAAGCTGGGGGAGTGGAGGAGGATCAGAGGAGGGGGAAGCAGGCTCCCCGATGAGCAGGGAGCCCGATGCGGGGCTCAATCCCAGGACCTTGAGATCATGACCTGACTCTAAGGCAGACACTTAACCAACTGAGCCACCCAGGTGCCCGTTTGCTTACTTCTATCAACTCAATCTAAGAATAAAAGCTAGTAAGTAACTGTATGTATGCATATATATTTTGACTCAGTTTTAAGTTTAAACTTTTAAAAATTTCATTAATATAATGAAGTTCCAAGATTTTAAAGCTATAGAAAAGATGACACAAATTAGTCAGAGTTGAAAAATGTGCACCCCCAAAGCTTGTAATTTGCCCAAAGTTACTCAGTGAGTAAATGATCCTATTAGAAACCAGCCCAAATTTGACTGATAACTGGAGCAGCGTTCTCTCTGTGACAGAGACAGTATGCTTCCTAGGCTGGGTGGTAGCCCACATCACCTAGGGGCTGGTAGAGAGTGTGGCATGGACCTTATACAGACACACACATGCTGGACCCTCATCCCTCAGATCCTCTTCCAAGCAATCTGGAGAGGAGTCTGAGGGTCTGTACTTTTAAACGCCTTCCAGGTGTTCATGATCGGCCAGATTTGGGACCCACTGAATTAATACCCCATACCACCTCTCCTTAGACCATTCTATAAGATTTTTCAAAGATTTTATTTATTTATTTAACAGACAGAGATCACAAGTAGGCAGAGAGGCGGGGCAGGGTGGGGGAGTAGGCTCCCCGCCGAGCAGAGAGCCCGATGCGGGGCTCAATCCCAGGACCCTGAGATCATGACCTGAGCCGAAGGGAGAGGCTTAACCCACTGAGCCACCCAGGCGCCCCTTCTATAAGATTTTTAAACAGATATTTTTTAAAAGATTTTTTATTTATTTATTTGACAGAGATCACAAGTAGGCAGAGAGCCAAATGTGGGGCTCGATCCCAGGACCCTGGGATCATGACCCGAGCCGAAGGCAGAGGCTTTAACCCACTGAGCCACCCAGGTGCCCCTAAACAGATATTTAAAATATATTTTTTCTAATTAAATACTTCTCAGTTTTTGTTTTTTTTTTAAGATTTTATTTTTATTTATTTATTAGAGAGAGAGCGAGCGAGCACAGGCAGACAGAGAGGCAGGCAGAGGCAGAGGGAGGAGCAGGCTCCCTGCCGAGCAAGGAGCCCGATGTGGGACTCGATCCCAGGACGCTGGGATCATGACCCGAGCCGAAGGCAGCGGCTTAACCAACTGAGCCACCCAGGCGTCCCACTTCTCAGTTTTTAAGGCAATTAAAAGTATTAATTAGAAAAAGTATTCATCACTGGAATGAATTCAAAGATTGAAAATTCAGTTTGACATAGATGTGAATGACAAGAGCCTTTACCATTTCTGTGGGAAAATAACACATTTCCAGTATAAAACAATCCATTATATATACTTCCTTTTTATAAAATAAAAATCCCTTGGTTGTGTTAAGATTTTTCAGAAATTAAAGTAGTTTTGTACTTGTAAATGTCTAATCTAGTCATTCACTTTACAGTTTCTCTTTTCTAAAGAAAGATACAATAGGTCAAAATCCAGCCCAATTTTGTTCTTTGTGTACCATAAAAACTCAAAATGATAAAAAGGGGGGATGTTTTATGAGTAAGAGTGAACATTTTCGTATAAACAGCATTAATACCAGATTTTATAAACAATGGACACAAAACAGTATACTTGGAAAACTGAGCAAAATTGGATACTGTGAATAAAGCATAAAATAAACCTATAAGTATCGCTAATCAACGTAGACTTCAGTGAGAGGAGTCACAGAGATCAAAGTTAAATGAAGCAATCATGAAGGACACTAACGAAGGCATGGAAGGGCACAGGGCTGGGAGGTAAGGAACCAGCACATCTGGCTTTCGTAGAGAGATGAATATAGTGAGTTATTTTTGTCTGACTGACCATTATGCCATAGAAACATGCAAATGCTTTCCTGGTTTCTTTCTTTTCAGATTCCATAGCACCTTTGTTTCTCTCTGTTCCTCCTCCTCCTCTCTCTCTCTCTCTCTCCTGGTGGCCATTAACTATACTGACAGTTTGACAGGCTGAAATAAGGAAATAAAACACTTAAACATTGTTTCCTGATGTATGCATTCATCTCTTCTGCCAAACACAGATATTGAGGAGATACGCCTCCTGTCAGCTCACTAAATTACACCCCAGCTCACAGGCAACACCGAGCTCAGGTCTCTCAATCTCAGCGCAGCTCCAGTCCTTCCAGGAGACTATGCAGAGGCCTCCTTTTTGCAGAACTACTCCCTTTATCATTTTTAACACCAAATTTTCTTAAGCGATGGATTGGATTTCCACCTAAGAGCTGATTATATTCCTCCTTTTTAAAAGCTGTCAGAATTCAGTTTTATTTTTTAGAGCACAATAAGATGAGCAATGGCAAATGAATGCTACAGCAATGGTTACAGGTCTACCTTTTTTTACAGTCAATGAAGAGTTCTAACCTTTGCAAATTAGACACAAATTTAACCTAACACTGATTCTCTTGATAGGTCCAGTGATTGGCAGAAAAAAGGTTGACCATAATGTCCTAAAAGACCACAGATAGGAGATGCTTATTCTATTATTATTTGCATGTGGCCACTAAAGTCAGACTTTAGTACAGCAAACTTGGAAAGTCTTACAAATAATTAATTTATTCCAGAGGAGATTGCTGTGGATTAAATTTTGAGAGAATAATAGATGAGAGAGAGGGATAAAAGGAAGAATCACGACTTTCAATTGACTTATTTACTGCCCTCTAACCACAATGAATATGAAGAAGGAAAAATTTCAAAGCAAAATATTTAAGAATTTAAAACAGAAAGGACGATGGAAGTAAACTGCAAACACATCTTTGTTTCAATTCTCTCAACAGCACTCATTTAGTAAGAACTATGTAGAGTGCCCAAGTGCATATCCTCTGAAAGAGGCTAAGGGCATTCCCATGGGTATTCTGCCTGGTTCCTATGGAACTTGAAGTCTTAGGGGATATGCCACATTCATAAGGAACTAAATGCAAGGTGGAAGGTATTTCCAAACGGAGGTACAGGTAAAAATGCTATGGAAATTCAAAGCAGGGAGGAATACCCCTACCCCCACAATTAGGAATTCACAACTCAGTTGGCTTAGAGATCAAAAAATTCCCCTATTATAAGACTTTCACATTTCATTGTAATTACTTGTTTTATGTTATGTGCCTTCTCTGTGAGGCCCCATGCCTTGTCTCCTCTGTTCATGACTATATTTTCAAAACCGACACAGTTGGGGGGGGCATGTATGTACTCCCAATAAATATTTGTTGAATGGATGAGTGAATTATCTTGTGATTAATAAGCAGTGACTGAATCCGAATCTCCTGAGGATGGTTTTCTGAGTTTCTGATTCAGGTGATTCCCTGATTAAAGATGGCCAATAAAACAGATGGGAGACTCGTGTAAAGCTGCCAGACACCCCAATGATCACAGATACTATATTTAATTAGCACTATTGTCAAAACATAGCCACAACCAAATGACCAGTTCTGTAGAGCTGAGTGTTTCCTTTTACTCATAAGAAGCCTCTTTACAATCTGACAATTATTAATGATTATTAAGAATTTATCACAAGAATGGTGATGCACAAGAAAGTTTCTGCAGTATTTCTTTCTCCTCTTTTATCTCATATTTTTCCCAAAGAAAAATACTTTCTAAAAATGTCCTTGCAAGACATTTTCCATCTTCCAAGAATGACAATCCAACTATTGCTAATATAAATTATCAATAGATGTGAAAAGTTACCACAGTAAAGACTATAAAACAATAAATGAAAGGATCATTAAGCAAATCCATTTGAAGAATAGTTCAACCAGATAAAATGAAATTATTTCACAATAAACTAGTATCCACATCGTTTTACTTTATCAAATGTTATCTGAAATAATATTAGCTACTATTTACTAAGTGCTTATTTATAGGCACTAGGCATGGTATTATGTGAATGTTTCTTCACTAAAGTCTCAAGATTAGAAAGGGGGATTTTTATCCTCCCATCACAGATTTTAAAAACTGAGGCATGGAAAGACTGTCCTACAAATTGGAGGAATCTAAGTTCACCACAGCCTGAAACTCCAAACCATTTCCATTCCAACTATTGCACTCTCAGCCATCATTATATAATAGAGTGATTACGCTTACTTTGGCTTAAAATTCTCAAATATTTCACAAGGAAATTCTTCTTAATAGTGGTCATAACTTTAAACTAAGTTCTTTCAAGTCAGTATAACATGCAAAATACAAACTTGGTTACCTGACTAGAAAAATAAATCAATGATAAGATAACGTTTGTTATCTCATGAAAAAAAGTCTGAAGCAAGCTATCTGATTCAAAATACCATTTTGATTATGGAATAGGGGATTATATATGAAGTTAGGGTTAAGCAAAACCCTGAGAGCTGGGTCTTGCTGGGGTTTGAGGGTAAGTCAGGACATAAATAGCAGGACCCTTTTGACTAATTTCTCCTATGCCTCTTGTTCTTGCTTTGTCCCACTGGGTTCTGATATGTCTTGGCAATCTCTTACCTTTTAAAATGTTGAAAGGGACACTTTGGGGGGGAAAAAAAACAACTGCTGGTCTTTTACCCCTTAGTCATATGTTTGGATAAGGTATGAATAATTCTGACCACAAAAACTACACTCTATTGTAATATAATGTCTTCTAATAGTTTATTCTGGATTTAAGAGGTCAAAAGAAAAACCCTGCTTTTGCCATGACCCTTCTCTAAATTTATATTTATAAAATATATATTTTATCAAGGAATAGGAAGAAGGCTAAGATTTTCATCCCCAACTTCTGAGACACCAAAATGATTCTATAGATATCTTACCCTTGACCAAAAACAGCTCCTGAATACCAGAGATAAAAAGACTCTTTCACCGCATTTCCATCTATCCTCAATTCTACTTTAAAAACACAATATTCACTCATAATAACACTAGATCTTTACCTCATAATATCGAAAATAAGCGCAGTAAAGAGAAAATGAAAAAGACAGTGGCTTGTTTAGAGACAAGGAAAAGAAGGAAGGAAAAAAAATGGAAGGAGGGAGACAGAATCCTTTTGTTTAGTCCACACCCTCTGGTAAAGTTAGAGGTTTGCTTTAAGATAAAATTGCCCCTTTCAGTCCTCAATGATACTTTATTTCTATGCAAGTTCCTTCTCAAATAGGTTAATTACAGAGGCAATTAGTCTAGCTACACACAGGATGTCACTATTCCATTATATAAATAGAAATAGCACACATGTTTCAGGCAGAGAAAAATATCTGTAAAGACCAATTTCAAAATGCATTTGAAGTTCTTTGTTGAGAGATGCTATTTTGCCTAGTTTGAGTTAAATTTCATTGTTGTCACCATCCTTGTTTATTAAGAGGCCTTTATGTTTTATTATTACTGTGGAAGTTCTCTACATGAACTAGGAAGTTCTGCTCAACTCAGAATAAAAAAATCCAAAAAGGAGAGGTATCATGGCACAAGGTAACAGAACAGGAATAAGTTAAGGTCTTCTTATTAGCAAGGCAAATTGATAGGAAAAACAGAGCTGGAACTGAAAAAGCTAATTCTGTATTAGTTTAAACAAATGTTCTGACCTATACAGCTCCTAGGTTTTGTGTGCAAGTACTTTATTTTACATATTCAGAGTTTGGAAACTAGTGACTACCACAAGGGTTCCTAGCATGAGTAGCAGTTGAAGTGAGCTTTTCTAAAGAGTGAACATGTGTAGCTCTGGGTAGCACAATCCAGTCTTGGTGACACACATGGAATTCCCAGGAAAAGTTGTTAAGTCACTAATAATGGCATCCATTTTAGCCTGAAACTTCTAACTACTGATTATTGCTTATATGTTTATCAACACCAAAATGATAAAGTGCTTTTCAAAAGAATAAATTGCTGTATCTAGTACTAAATACATATTCATAGAGGGCACTGTCCTTCTTGATGGTAGCTACCCAGGAAGACACAACTGCTAGACACTAATGACACACTAACATCTGTGGTTCATTAGCTCGCTTGTTGACTGTGGCAATAGTGAAAGCAAGGTCCTTAGGTCAGATCTTCATATTAACCAGTGCACTCCTTTCTCTTCTTTGGTCATCGATTATTTTCTACTCACTTTTGACCAGCTGTCTCAAATAAGACTTGACACTGGCCACAACAGGGCCTGAGCGAGAGACACAGTGACCATCAGTACAACAGAAAGAAGTTCAAGCCCTACTTCCTACTGAATGATGGCTCTGCTATTCCTGTGTCTTCATACGTGAAGCACTACACATGGCTCACAAGCCAACCTGCCACTGTGTGCTTCAACCCCAGCAGCTCTCTGCCTGGCTCTGAATCCTGACTCCACCTCCCACTAGCTCTTGAGTCACAGCAAGTTACTCAATTTCTCTTTCTCTCTCAATTCCCTCAGCTGAAAAATGGGTTTAATAATAGCACTGGCTTCACGAAGTACGTAGGAGGCTTAAATTAGATCCTACATGCAAAGTCAAAAGCAGTACCTGGCAAAAAGAAAGTGCTCAGTTAATGATAGTTACTCCAAGTATTCCATACTAAACAAAAAGTGATGGGCTTTTCCTGCTATTACCTGTGTGTGCATGTGTGCATGCCTGTTTTTATATCTGGAGGTCTTACATTTAAATTTAACCTCCTTTAAGATAAAGCAGAATTTTAAATAATGGTTATGATTCTACAGGATCAGTGAACTGAGGTTTGTAAAGCCCTCTAACCGCACAGAATCTTCCCATAGTCTAGGTGGGTACAGCAGTGCCTGGGATTTCAATCCAGCTTACCTGAGTGAACAGCTGCAGCAAGGCAGAAACAGTCTTCCCTAAAATGAATCCCAAACTACTGCTGATGACACAGGAACAGGCAGGGAATGGAGTGATATTCCTTCCAGAAGATGAACAGTGCCACTGAGAACTTCTGAAGTAACTTTTTTATAAAAGATCATTGGCTTTATTGCTTCTATTTGACCTTTTTGCTCTCTTTTCTCTAGGGAGTTTGTGAGTGGGTGAATAAGTCAGCTTTGCAGCTAAGCAAATAAGTTGTTTTGACTATAGTGCCTACAAATATAGAGACCTCTGCATGTGCATATTCTTTCCAATGCATGCACCAGGATAGCTCCAGAAAGTCTGGCAATTAAAAGTGTATTGCAGAAGTTACAAAGGAGCAAATTAGGATATTTCCTTCAATGTAAGAGCCAAATAAATAATGTTTTCTATTACAAGACTCTCTCTCACACACACACCCCTGACTTGTTTCAGTCTCATGATCTTTTCATGTAGGATTGCCTGATGAGATTTAGTCTTTTGTGGAGAATAGGAACCTCAAGGTTTTAAGATTACTGATCTGTAGGGACGCCTGGGTGGCTCAGTTGGTTAAGCGGCTGCCTTCGGCTCAGGTCATGATCCCAACATCCTGGGATCGAGTCCCACATCGGGCTCCTTGCTCGGCAGGGAGCCTGCTTCTCCCTCTGCCTCTGCCTGCCTCTCTGTCTGCCTGTGCTCTTGCTCTCTCAAATAAATAAATAAATAAAAGATTACTGATCTGTATTTTCAGGCCCTGCAACAGCTGATGTGAACTCGCTTCATGGGTAACCAGATCGATGGTATAGACAGTTGTACTTAAGAGGGCGTGGGGGAAGGGAACCAACTGAAACAGCCCATGATACAGACTATAAAATCACTATCAGAATAGACACTATAAACACAATAGAATTCTTCACAGTCCAGTTCTTCTTTACACAAATTAGGGCACAGAACAATCAAATCAGCCCCAACACCACGACTGTGTGATCAGGTAAGCAGTCAACACCAGGGGCTAGTAAAAAATTGCTATGAAGCTGACTGGTCAGTTATACGACTGTTCCTTTTTCTCCTCTAACTCAACATTTTAGATGAATTTGGTATTTGACAATTACTTAGATATAGAATGACCAATTATTCAGAGGTTTTCTTTTTTTTTTTTCCCCCAAATTCTTCACATTCTTAGAAAGAAAATCACCATGACTCTTCATGGTAAAAAATGAGAGCTATTAGTGTAACAGCATTACACATATTATAAAATGGCCTCATTTACCAGAATCAAGTGGTTTGTAAAACTCCGTTCCTCAAACAATTCATTCACAGGAATGCAACAACAACAACAAAAGAATTAAACATTATTTCTGTACATACTGTACCTATTGATACAAAAAGATATATAATTACATAGCTGTTAATCTTTATTACTCTTACCCTTTTTTAATATTACATGGTGAAAATTCACAGGAAGTGGTATCTAACTAAATTTTGCTGAACTGGTTTTACTAATACTTTTCTCCTGTTTGCTCTGCTTTTCCCCCCTTTTCTCTCTTAGTTGGCTCTTGACCTTACTGGGCAAAAAATAATAATCATTTAGATTCATCTTTTTACTACATATAGTTTCAGTTTTCCCTCTCATTCTTTCTTCTCTCTGCCATTACTCCTGGAAGAGAGCCAGAAGCCATGCTGGAGAGGTGCCAAGAGGTCCTGTTCTTGTACAGTTTGAGCACCTCTGTGTATATCTCTGCTAGGCTTACCTAAGTCACCACTTGCAATATTGATTTGGAATAGTCAGCATTTATAAGGCAACTGGTTACATGATACAAAAATATATAGCCAACCTCAGAATTTATAGCAATAACATTTATGTATCGTGTTACTCCTAGAACAATCCAATTTATAAAGTGCCTATGGTGTATACATAAGGAATAATCATAAATCATTTACATTAAACAGTGTCAACTAGCAAAACACAACTTTCCTCCTAAATTCTGCACACTAAGATTAATGAGGTTGTTGAAGGGAAGCACACTAAAAAAAAAAAAAAAAAAAAATCAGCTCTGATTCATCCTAGGTGGAGAACATATCCATATAAAGGAGCAGGTGTCTGTAGTATGATTTAGAATACCTATGGAACATCTCTGGAAAATATTAACTTTCTCTGAAGTAGAGAGCTATCCACGAATTAAGCTGGGAATGTGGCAAGAACCCAAGTCTGTCACCAACTTCAAGCTTTCTTTTTATTTCTTTCTCAGTAAAGAATAGATTAAAAACAAATAAACAGAGAAAACTTTTGGCCCTATTTGACCAGTTGTCTGACATGTTTTCATCTACAGGCACTTTTAGAAAACATGGCAAAGATTATGTAGATTACCTGCTTTGTGTCTTTGACTCCCAGTTGGAGAGAAACTTCAATCAGTGACCAAAGCTATCAAAAGTTTTAAAGTGAAACTCAAATATGTTTGTGGATTTTCTCCTGTTCACCCCTTAGCTCATTCCCTATTCAGACAGGCAGGTGTCTTTAGAAATGTATGCTTTGGGGTCTCAGATTAAGCCCTTCCTTCTCCTTAAAAAGCCCTTAAAATAAATAAAAGGGAATGTTTTGACTGTTCACGTCTGTAAAGGCATTTAACCTTATCTGAAACTCACACCTACACAGCTGAATTGGACACCG
>ML100569.1:0-15673 GCA_003697995.1 Taxidea taxus jeffersonii | reverse complement strand
AAAAAAAAAAAAAAAAAATATATATATATATATATATAGCATGGATTGGTCTTATAGGACTTTGGCCCTCTATCTTTTGTCTTTAGGAAAGATTATAGGAGTGACCCTTTCTTCCTGCTTTAACTCACAGCCTTAAAAATATCCATTGACTTGTTTTAGCCAAAATGGAAAAATAACATTTTAAATTATATATTTTTAAAAGCTTGTTCTTTAAAAAAGAAAACTCATTTCTCCAAACTCCACTGATGACAAATATGACTATGGAGAGAAACAACTCCTTATCACAGTTAAATCTAAAATTGAATCTGAAAAACAGAGAAACATATAGCAAGAAAATTTGTAAACTAGCTTTCAACGAATGAACTACCTGCTGTTTCCTATCCACAGACAATTGGCACTGTGTAAAGATATGCTGTAATCTAGAAAGCCAAACAAAACAAACACCATACACACACCGAGTGGTAACAGATCAAACAAGAACAAACTTTTCAGTTGAAGTGAGAACTGGTGGTAAACTAAGGTTTTCAGGAGGGGTTTTTAAAAATAACATGCTGGGGGCACCTGGGTGACTCAGTGGGTTAAGCCTCTGCCTTCGGCTCAGGTCATGATCCTGGGATCCTGGGATCGAGCCCCGCATCGGGCTCTCTGCTCAGCAGAAAACCTGCAACCCCCCCGCCCCACGCCTGCCTCTCTGCCTACTTGTGATCTCCGTCTGTCAAATAAATAAATAAAATATTAAAAAAAAAACAACATGCTGGTGTGGAAAGCCAGATACATTATAGCCTTTGCAGAAATATTTTGAAAAGTGGACACCCTCCAAAACAGCTGTAGCATTTCAGTAACATTAGTTGATAGAAAAAAATATAATGTCTTTCTTCACAACTGAGAATATCAAACTTAACAAGGAACAGTGACGAATCTCTCTAGACATAAGTAGAAGATTTGGGTTAAAAAGCTTATCAGTTTATGAGGAAGAGTATTAAACCCTCAGAGTGTTTTTGCTTGTGTGAAGAGATAAAAGGTGGCATAGTCAACCTGTCTTCAATTAACATGTTTATTCTTTAAAAATATCAGGCAATCATGGAATTCCTTCCCATTTTTGAGTAATATTTTGACTCACTTAAGAAAAAGTCCTCTTGTGTTCAGAGATGCAACTTAGATCCCAAGCTAACTCCTGCTTGTCAATAAATTGAGAAATCTAGGTAAAAATAAAGCATATTTATGACTGTTTCCCTGGCAGTTGCTATGTTATTGTCCACATTATTAAAATACTATTTTCTAACCAATATTAATGAAAAGTACATAATCACTATGTAGGCATTTTTTTTTAAAGATTTTATTTATTTGACAGAGATCACAAGTAGGCAGAGAGGAAGGCAGAGAGAGAGGGGGAAGCAGGCTCCCTGGTGAGCAGAGAGCCTGTTACGGGACTCGATCCCAGCACCCTGAGACCATGACCTGAGCCAAAGGCAGAGGCTTAACCCACTGAGCCACCCAGGTGCCCCTATGTAGGCATTTTTTTTTTTAAAGATTTTATTTATTTACTTGATAGACAGAGATCACAAGTAGGCAGAGAGGCAGAGAGAGAGAGGAGGAAGCAGGCTGTCCGCAGAGCAGAGAGCCCGATGTGGGGCTCGATCCCAGGACCCTGGGATCATGACCCGAGCCGAAGGCAGCGGCTTTAACCCACTGAGCCACCCAGGCGCCCCTATGTAGGCATTTTTAAAGTATCCAAATTTTCCAATGATCAACCTATATTTTCTACCAATCTTCTTAAGATTTCTCAACTAAAAATAATTTCAAAACAAACAACTGACATCACCAACATGTTCTAAAACAAGTATTGCTAAAAGGAAAAAAAAAAAGAAGCAAATCAACAGGTAGTTTGGGCCAATCATCAAAAGGATATTCTTTACAAATCACTTTCATAGACCTGATTTTTTTTCCAAGTAATAATATTTATTTTTCAATTTCTTTTATTTATTTGAGTGTAGATGACACACTATGTTACATTAGTTTCAGGTATATAGTTTAGTGATTTCATAAGCTTATCCGTTTACCACAAGTGTGGCTGCATCTGTCCCCTCCCATCACTATTACAATATAATTGACTGTATTCCTTATGATCTGCCTTTTATTCTGATTAATACTTTTTTTTAACTGAACTGACTAAATTGAAGGGATTTAGGATGCACATAAACACTGGTCCCCATCGCAATAAAAGTTGTTGAACAAACATTGGAAAGCATCTTTTTATCCTAATAGAAGTCTTCTGACATTGCCAGTTTAAAGTTTTCACCTTCAGTAAAAGATTTTTGCCTCTTTTCTTCATACACAATAATAGTTACAGAAACACCTTCAAGGTGAACCACTCCTACTTTAGAAAATGAGTTACTTTAGAAGAAAAACGTTAGAAAGTTACTTTAGAAGAAAATATAACTCCTCTTTCATTCTTAATTTGATTTTATCATTTAAACAACTAGTTATAGATTATATTCATTTTGTGTCTATTTTCAGGAAACAATCTAAGTAAAAACACATTTTCCTGGATGGCTATGGCTATCAATACTGGTTTTTGTTTGTTCCAGAAGGCACTGATTCATTGTTACTTTTAGAGTGTCTTAATCTAGAATCCATGGATCACTAAGAAATCTACAGGTTTCTGGAAATATATGCAAAATTTCATGTGTGTATACCCACTGTGATTTTTCTTCTGTTACCAATTATTTGTTTGTTTGTTTGTTTGTTTTGCTACCTAGCATCCATACACCCTCTTTCTATTAAAAGTACCCCCTTCCCTCTGGGAGGCATCATAGAGATGCCTTTAGGCATCTCAATGCCTAGCCCATGGAATGTGATAAAGCTGACTCTATCTCTTGCTCCAAGAGAGGTGCACAGGATTAGTCTGTGATTTAATCAAAGCTAATTAGTACAAAGAGACTTTTGATAAGGCTTCTGGGAAAGAGACTCTCTTTTTCCTGTTTGATCTGAATGAAATATGAGAGGATGTCCATGCTATTGCTACCATCTTGCTCCCAAGTAAACCTAAGACTGAAGCTGTCTCTGTGGAAGCTAAGAAATGGAGAGAAGCTGAGTGCTGCTTACATTATTTTAATACAGAAGTTAGCTCTTTGCCTAGACTTTCCATATTTTTTTTAAAGATTTATTTATTTATTTATTTGTTAGAGAGAAAGAGCGATCGAGCACAGGCAGACAGAGTGGCAGGCAGAGGCAGAGGGAGAAACAGGCTCCCTGCCAAGCAAGGAGCCCGATGTGGGACTCGATCCCAGGATGCTGGGATCATGACCTGAGCCGAAGGCAGCTGCTTAACCAACTGAGCCACCCAGGCGTCCCAAGACTTTCCATATTTTAATAAATAACACAAGTACCTGCATGCACATTCATATCATCTTACTCCCCAACACATGCACAGGTGATTCCTTCCTTCTTTAGCTTAACTGCTACTGGCTTTCTCTGACCCTTACTAATAAAAATTCCCCTCTCTGTATCTTTATATTTGTCCATCCTACCTGTCTCATTACATATTGTCAAAATCATATGCCATATGCTGTTTCTTAATTTGGTGCACATGAATTTGATCGGTTTTCCAGTCTTTTTCTGTCAAAGATTACGAGTACAGGATTGTCTTCCAATTTGGGGGAGCGGGGAGGCAGGAAAACAGATTAAAAACTGAGGAGTCAAATAGAGAGCCATGTTATAAATTTCATCAAGAGTGGAACAATTTGAGATTTTTATTGGACATATATAAGAAAACATATTTCAGTCAAGCAAATATCTTTAGCATAGATTAGAAGGAAAGGATTTTTATGCATTTTAATCTCCATTCCAACCAGAGCTAGCTGACATAATTATGGGGCCCCTAAAAGTAACTGTTGGGGTTTAGAAGCACTTGCCACTTCCTTTGAACTGGCTCTATAAATGCCAAGAGTGAGTATTTCAGATTAAATGAATAGATTAATAAACATCTTTGGAATATCCATCATTAAGGTTGATTTATGTTCTATTGCCAGCAGTAATTCAAGGAAATACCATGCTATTCAAAAAATATTTCATGTTGTTCTCACCATTTTGCCAATGTTATGACACCACGTAAATATGACAGTATCTATATTCTTTTGCTGTTCTAACTATACTCAAAAGCCAATAGATATTAAACCACTTTAAGTTTACATGGGCATCAGCACAAGAATCACTCATATTTATAACTCTGATGAATGGCCTTTCATTTATAAATTTATAGTGTATCCATAATTTCTTTAGGGAACCAAAAGGTTCATTCAAAAAATTGCCACAACATTTATCTATTCAAAGATGATGGATATGGTTTATAAAATTAAATGCTTTTAAAAACTAAAATCATATTGCAAAAAAAAGGGGGGGACTTTTTTTCTTGGGTTGCTCACATTTTAAAATGATCCCAACTGCACTCTCAGCACTTACAATGCTTAATCTAGATAGTATATTAATATATGTTCTAAATAGATCCAAATATATTGTTGTTAGTGCTGTGTAGAGGCAGTATGAACTACTGGACATCAAATTCACTTAAATTTATCATTTTCTAATTCCATTCCTCTATATTAAGCTATAAAATATATAAAGTATAATTGGGATATAATATTTCTTATTTATATTACTGCATTTACTGTACTATTTCTTCAGGACCACTCCCAGCACCCTGCATGGCATATGGGAAGCATGGGCTATTATAAACTATACCTTAGATAAGGTACTTATTTGCCAAAAATCACCATTAACTAAACAAGGAATCCTATTTTACCCCGATATGGACTTGGCTCAGTTGGAGAAATCAGTGAAGTAGGAGAAAATGAAAGGTGAAAACAATCACTAAAGTAACCAATGAAAAGCAGAATATTAACATTACAAGTGTGAAGAGGAAATGCACATTGTTGCCATGTGTGATGTGAGCTGGTGGCATTCCTATCCTCCCTTCACCTGCCCTCCTGTACTATTATTGTAAGTAGGCAATACAGACGAATCTCAGTGCTATGCCCTCACCCCCAAAGGCAAAGGAAGTAAAACTACCTTTTAAAGATCAACCCTATTATTAAAAGAATATATTAAAAGACTGAAGCTGAGTTTAAACATTTGATTAGTTATAGGAACAATCTCTAAATTACTAACTTTATCATTAGCTCATCCAGTCAAAAAAAAAATTGTTACAAATGCTTGCAAAATTTGTAGGCAAAATATTTCTTACATATTACACTCTCTCTGTTCTGCTTAAAACTAACATAATATTAAAAAATAATAAACATTTTACATACCCCAGTGGATCGCTAGCTCCTTGTGGACAGGAACATATTTGTCATCATCTTTGGGTCACCAGTGTCCAGCACAGCACCTGAGATATAATGCATACTCCATAAATTTGTTTGCATTAATTAAATGATACAGTGCTGACTGGAATCCACTTGGAAGGTATGAATTCAATGACATAACCATGCTATATAGCAATCTTCTTCCTCTATATCCTACATTATTAAATTATCAGAGCACATTCTTATATATTTGAATGACAACTTTGTCCTGAAAACAATTCTCAAGAATAATTGCTTTTAAATTCTTATGACATTATATATTCTTATTGTCCTTTGGTGGAGGCAACAAAGTAAAGTGTTTAAAATCATGTACTTTTTTTTTTTAAGATTTTGTTTACTTATTTGACAGACAGAGATCACAAGCAGGTAGAGAGGCAGGCAGAGAGAGGGGGAAGCAGGCTCCCTGCCAAGCAGAGAGCCTGATGTGGGGCTCGATCCCAGGACCTGGGGATCGTGACCTGAGCTGAAGGCAGAGGCTTTAACCCACTGAGCCACCCAGGTGCCCCTAAAATCATGTACTTTTGAGTTAGGCTGACATTGGCTTAAATTCTGGTTCCACCATTGACTATTTACATGGTCTTGGGTAAATCTCTTAATCTATAAATCTCAGTTTATTTTCAAAAGAAAAATAATTATAGCATCATTAGTGTTCAAAAATTAAAGGAAACAATGCTTAGCCCACTTCCTGACACAACATGCCTTCAATAAATGGTAATGACTATTTGCATTCATTTCTCTTTCCCTCCTTTTCTGTGTGGTGAAGAGTTAACCTTATGCAAAGAAAGAGCTGGCCTTTGTCTCTGGCTACTAAGAAGTAATCTCTAGGTCTTCCAAATGTTATGTCTGGCAGGAGTGTCTTTGTTTGCCTAAAAGCTTTGGCCACAGTACAAACTGTGATTTTGGATGGAGGCTTGGGGCCATGCAGTTATCAATTCTGCCTCTGGGAAGAACTGGAGAGGAAAGGTATCAACCCAATAGTGACATCCAGGAGGGGCTGGAGACTAAAGGTCAGCGACTTGAGCAGTATGTGATCACATCCCATTAATAACTCTGGACACCAAAGGCTCAAGTGAGCTTTCCTAGTTGACAACGTTCCATGCATACTGCCATACTGATGCTGGGAAAGTAATGCATCTGACTCTATGAGGAGAGGACAATGAAAGCTCTGTAGTTGATCCTTCAAGCCTCAATCTTTGACTCAGCCTTAGCCTTATACTTGACAGCCTTAGCCTTATACTTACCAGCTTGGGACCCAGCTTTATACACATTTTCCCCTGGCTGATTTTAATTTGTATCCTTTCCCTGTAATAAACTATAACCTTGAGTATAATCTGTTTTAGTGAATACTAAATTGTAAATACTAATTGTAAATACTAAGTTGTCAAACCTAAAGGTGGTTTTAGAAACCCCTTAAACTTGCAGTTGGTGTCAGAAATGAAGAGTAAGTGGGGAAATGTGTTTGTAGTTGTCTAATTGTATAGTTAGTTAAACTCTTATACTTCCTTATTTAAATCTAGAAATCCCCAAAACTTTGAAAGATATTTTACTTTATCATTCAAGTTAACTTGAACAAAGCTCTTACTACTAAAAATCACTTTGAAGTGATGGTGTTTATGTATAGATTATATGGCATTGTTTTATTTTTCCTTGCACAAACAATGAAAACCACCCCTATTGCCAAACCCCAGTAATAAATATAGAAATGTTTTGTTTTGCTTTGGTAATGTGAATGGTAGAAATATTCAGAAGTGAATAAGTCACAAACAAGTAAAATTTCTAAAGATTAGTAATAGTAGACCTGTCAAGGTCAGATATTAGAAAATTAACTTCATTAAAAGATGTGCTGGTTTTCAAACAAAACGTTAATTAAATCATACTTTTATTTTTGCTTTTCCAAAGTGTTTAGATTGTACTCTACAAGATGCTGTTAACAACTTGTGTGTTTTTCTTTTTAATGTTAAAGGTTGAAAATTAAGAAGTTCCTCTCAAATTCTCCTAATTGGGAAACATGCTCTGCATAGTCCCTACAAATGTGAATATCATGGATTTTACTCTCCTAAATAGGTTATATTATACACTTTAAAACAGGAACTATCTGGTTAGACTTAACCCTTTAAATCTTGATCTAGAGATCAAAGACAAAGGGAAATAGAGATTTGAATCATAAGGAGGCTTTAACACACCATTGGTAGCTTCAGGATGGGGGAGCACACCAGAGCCTCTGGCAGCTATGGACCACCCCAATCTGACGGCCAGTAAGGGACCTCAGCTCTACAACCACAAAGAGCTGAATTCTACCAACAAGAATGGGTTTGGAAGCAAATTTGTTTCCTCAAGAGTGTGCACGTAAGAACACAACCAGGCCAACCTTGATTTCCGCCCGTGGTTCTCTGGGCAGAGAAAGCCACACCATTCTAGCCTCGACCCGGAGAACTCCAAGCTAGTGAGTGGGCCTTGTTTTAAGCCCCTAAGATTTTAATAGTTTGACACACCAACATAAAATGAGTACCCATGGGAACAAAGCTGCACGTATTTTACTGACGACCTCTCTTCAGTCTTGCTCTGAAAACAAGTGTCAGTTATGTGCTCAGATTCATGTAGACCCCAGGTTACCATGGCCAATGCTGAAAATTCATTGACCCACTCTAAACAAGAAATACAGAAAAGATGCAACGTATGCCAGAAGCTGTACACTGAATGTCTGCGCCCTCCAAATTTTGTATGCTAAAACCTAGTGCCCAATGTGATGGGATTAGGAGGTGGGGCTTTGGGAGGTGCTTAGTTCATGAGGGTGGAGCCCTCAGGGATGGGATTAGCACTCTTATCAAAGAGACCCCAGAGAACTCTCCACTTCCTTCTATGGTGTGAAATTACAGCTGAAAGATGGCCATCTAGGAAGCAGGCTCTCTCCAGACAGCAATGTGCGGGTGCCCTGATTACAGGCTTCCCAGTCGCCATAAGTGTGAGAAATAAATTTCTGTTGTTTATAAGCCACTCACTTTATGGTATTTTTATTATAGCAGCCCATATGGACTATGACAAAAATGTATTTATTGCCTATAAAATAGATCATTTGAAACCTCAACTCTCTATCTCCTATATGGAAGGTATTGAGAAAGTAACTGTTAAAGATGCTGTGCATTATCTCTAGGTTTTCTTGGGTCATCTTAAGGGGTGGGAATAGTCAGTGTCCATGCCTTCTTGAGGCATAGGTGGGAAACTAGCATATGTTCAGTGGAGAGTGACAGACTCTCTTAAGTACTTAGAGAAAGGTCAGAGGTCACTTAAAAGGAATCTCCCAGGAGCCTTCATAGAACATGTGACAACAGTTGCTCCCTGTCTCATTCCCTTTTCATTCATTATAATGCTGCCATATTATTTTTTATAAAACACAAATCTCATCATGTTGTACCCATATTCAAAATGACCAATTTTGATGGCCCTCAAGATATAGGCTTTCATCCATTTATCCACTAAATATTTAAGTATGTATAGGATGCCAAATTCTGTGCTAGGTGACAGGGACACAATGGTCAGTATGATAGACAAGGTCCTGCTCTTCATTGAGCTTTCCTCTTTCAAAAATATACTTCCCATCTTATTCATAAAAGACTGTAATTAATCTCTGATCCCTAACTTGGGCTTCACTCCTCTAGGAAGCCCTCTTTGACACTTCTAGGCAAACTTAGGCATGCCTTCTCTCCCATAAAATACCGTTCCTAATCATAAAATAAAATTGACCATATTGTATTAAAATGGCATGAGATTGCATGCCTGCCTCCTCCACAAGCAGAATATAAGGAGAAAATTCAGGAAGTGTACATATCACAAATTCCTAGAGTCAAGAAGAGATTCTAAATGAGAAGTTCCTCTTGGGAGAATCTACTCCCTTCTGTAGGGTAGGATATACAGTATATACACATAATGGAGAGAGAGTATTCTAAGTTGAGAGTAGCAACTAGGCTGGGAGGTAAGGAATGGGAGCGGGTGGAATAACCTGTGCTAGCCTACCCATCTTCAGTATGTCACACTGTGATGATAATTCCTCTTGATGCTGTATACTCTCTTTCTCAGTAGGAGCTCCTGGTGGTCTGGCCCTTTGTAGATTCCAGTATGCAAGCGGGGAGGTCAGCTACTATCTAGAACAAAGGGGCTATTAATCAGCTTACCTAGTGAGACAACAACTTTGAATAACAGCGTTTGAGAGTGAAAATTTGTTTAAAGTTTTCCAAAAATTCCCTGTGTAAAAACAAAAGCAAAATATGGATCCTAAAAGATAGAGCCAATATAGGAATTCTCACATACTTAGGGAGGAAGGAGGAAAGAAGTCTAGGGTAAGGAGAGAGACAGAGCTCAGAGACAGGGGCCAGGCTTTCTGCATATCTTGTTATTAAACTGGTAAGGAGGTGGGGCAGGAGAATGTCAGCTGGATAAAAGGAATCCAAGGGCCTGTGGTCTGACAGTTATCTTTCATGGCATCCTTTTTTGGGAAGGGAATGGAGGAGGTCAGAAGCCTCTCAGAGAATCCCGGTTGTAAGTTTTGTACCCATGTAACCTGGAGAAGGAGAAATAAAATGCTGGTGAAGGAAGGTTCTTAGGCTGAGTTAAAATTGGTTATTCTTCACAGGTTGTGTGCATGTGTAAAGAACCTAAAAATTTCCAACACACACACACATACAAGTGCGACACAGAGAAGGACTGAGAAAGCCTTGGGATGAGAAAAGAAAGAGAGAACTCAAGTTCAAGGCAGTGGCAGGTCAGCAGCAGCCACTGGCTCAGAATCCAGGTGGGGTCCACGGCACCATCAAGAATAGAGGCCTCTACGGATAGAGACAGTATCAGAGGGCAGAAGCCAGCAAGGATACAGAGGTCAACCCCAGGGTCAGCAAGCACAGCTGTGATGCACCATACTCCTGCACCAGTCACAGTGATACATGAATCCCTCAAAGATGGTTTCGTTAGTGCGCACAGGGGCAGAGCCAGCACGAAAGTGAGGTTTGTGAGGCATTCAGGAGGCACAAAAGGTAAGCAGCATCCCTCTCAGGGTCATGGAAGTGCAGGGCTGCCACCAAAGAAGGCTGCCTCCTTACATTTTACATCCAGGGTGTCTCTCTCACCCCAGTCTAGTACTAGGGTTGGGAAATAAGACAAAAAAAACAAAAACAAAACAAACAAACAAGAAAACACAGAAAGAGATGGCTCAATAGTAAGGATACTGAGTTATTTTGTGTGATATTGTATTTACTTTGGATTCCCTTTCAATCTGTCCAGTACCGTAGGGACTCAGGAACAGCTCCATTTTCTTTGTATATTAGAGTATAAGTGGATACATTGTGACTCAGTTAGATATGTCTCAAAAATTATTGTAACGGTTTCTCAGATTATTTTATTGAACCAATATGTTTAAATAATTCTAATTATTGGAACTCAATTTAAATAATTAACTCTATTTAAAATACCCAAGATAAAAATCTTTTTTTTTCTTTATACTTTATACACTGTCTAAGCATATCTGGTCTACTTCTTCCCATACTGTTGAAAATTACATGTTACCTCATTCAACAAAGAAAAAAAAACCCAACAACTCAATTTCTTAAGAGTTAATAAGAAGGATGACCACCTGTACCCAATACCCAGAGACATAGTTCCTCATGCCAAAAAGACACGTGATCTAGAATCTTTTTTTTATTATTTTTTTATTTTTTAAAAGTTTTTTTTTTTTAATTTATTTATCTGACAGACAGAGATCACAGGTAGGCAGAGAGGCAGGCAGAGAGAGAGGAAGGGAAGCAGGCTCCCCACTGAGCAGAGAGCCCTATGTGGGGCTCTATCCCAGGACCCTGGGATCACGACCCAAGCCGAAGGCATTAACTGACTGAGCCACCCAGGCGCCCCCATGATCTAAAATCTTAAATCACTATAAATCTGAAATACTCTGGCAATTTGCCTAATTTAAACCATTGTGTGTTGTGGTCCCTTTTACAAATTTCAAGAACTTTTTCGCATGTTCTATTTAAAAACTCCATAGGTAGCTGTACTATGTTGGAAACTGTCATTAGGACCTGCAGGTTTTGCCTTTGTGCTCTACCAGCCAGCTAGGTGTTCTTGGACGAGTCACTTGTTCTTTCAGAGTATTACATTCATCACACTGAAGGACTAACCTAACCGAGTTCTAAAGTTCCACCTGCTCTAATGTTTCCACCTCAAATAGATAGTATCTTCCAATAGTATCATCACCTTTCTACTACATAAATAAGGCACAAAGTTAACTGATTGGCCAATCACAATAAAAGAACTGAGAACATGAGGAATTAGAGGCAGATATGTTCAAGATGGCGGGTGGTCCACAGTCATCATAATCAAACACTTTTCGTATAGGAATGACTATGCACAGGCATCACGCTAAATGCTTTACATGACCCTATAATTATGGACTTTAATATACCCATGTTACAGACAAGAAAACTGGCACAAGAGATTAAGAAATATGCTCAAGATCACACAGTTAGAAAATCTTTAGCTAACTGTGATACTTTTATTAGCTGCAACCAAAGGAATTCACCTAAAACACAGGTTTTAGGACAAAAGAAATTCTAGAATCGCCACATATTAGAAAGGTTCACCATAGCCATTTCTGAAACTGTAGTTTAAGAAGACTGCAGAAAGAAGTTATCACTCAAAAAATTTATTTTCATGAGGTGGTAATATAAAAATATAATATAAAAATATATTTAATAATAATATAATATAATATATATAATATATTATATATATAATATATATAATATATATATATTATATATAATATATATAATATAATAAAAAAAATATAAAAGCATACAAAGTTGAAACTGGAAAGGATATAATCATTTCTTAACTACATTCTACAGGGGATGAAAATTAGTTTACCCTAGTTTACTAGTGACGGGAACCCGGGGTTTCTCTTTTTCAGCCTAGTGCTCTTCCTGGTCCTTTCCTAAAAGCTCTGGAAAGTCCATTGTGGCTGAGAGTGCAGGTTCCAAGGGCAGCCTGCTTCTACAAGATGTTAGGACTAATACCTACAGGATAGGGTTGTTGTGAGGAGTAAAATAATGACTACATATCAAACACACAGTACCATTCCTGGCAGCCAGTAAGGGCTTAGTAAATGTTGGTCTCTATTATTACCATGATGACACATGTGGAAGACAAGGAGGCCAAAACATCGCTCATTCAGCAACACACAGAAGAGAGCACAAAAGACTTATTAATAAATACCATTTAAGATTTATCTGTCCGGGGACGCCTGGGTGGCTCAGTTGGTTAAGCGGCTGCCTTCGGCTCAGGACACGATCCCAGCGTCCTGGGATCGAGTCCCACATCCGGCTCCTTGCTCAGCAGGGAGCCTGCTTCTCCCTCTGCCTCTGCCTGCCACTCTGCCTGTGCTCGCTCCTGCTCTCAGTCTGACATAAATAAATAAAATCTTTAAAAAAAAAAAAAAGATTTATCTGTCCAATTTGTCTATTCCTGACTCTCCTAAGCACACCATATAGACAGCAGAGAGTAAATTTTTGTGAGGACTAGAGATAGAGGAAATGAGAACTCAATTACTAGCAAAGTTTTAGGGAGGAACCCTAGCTTCCAGCCTGAGCTTTATCATTACTACCTGGATTTTGGAAAGCCAGACCACATCTCCAAGTCTCAGTTTCCTTCTTGGAATTTTCCTACCTAGGGATACTTCTGGAGGTTTCTCAAATTTCATTCGTAACTGAGGTCCAAAAGATTTCATACATTAATTTCAATTTTTCTAACTAAGTGAACAATGTATAATCTTCAATTACAAAATCTTTTGCTTTCTTGTTTTGCATCAGATTTCCTGCCATTATTAATTTAGGCATGATGATAGGAAAACATGTATAATTTGAAATTCAAAGTCTTTTATCTTAAAAGGATCTCATGGGTGGAAGAAAGAGGGAACAAGTGCCCTAGCTCTGTCCCTTGCATAGCCTACCACTTGCTCAAGGGATCCTAACTCATAAAGGAGGAGGGCTGTATAGCTTTAAAATGACTTCATTCCCATATTTACATATTTTTAATAGGGCTATGATGAATCTCCTTCCGCTTGACTCCTATTTTGAGCTGTGATATTTTAATCTCCATTCTTGCTGCAACTTAGCAGATGAATGTGCAGTGTGACAGAGCTCAGAGGAAATAGTATAAATAAAGCAAAGTGGAGCTATGACATCTCACATTTTATAGCTTTTTTATTGTAGCCGAAGCATAAACAGAGCACAGCTGTGTTATACTTACCGCTGTGAGCACTCCCTCAATCCTCACCCCCTATTGCTTTTAAAAAGACAGTGCTCTTATTCAGAAAGCTTTGGCTGTGGGTAGCATAGCCCCATTGGGGCAGCATTTACCCCAAACCTCTGTATTTGATGCGTTCCTCCTGGTACGGATGCAGATTCGTCGTGTTCTGTATCATTCACCCGACTGAAAACCAACACGCCAACTGCAGCCCACACTGTACCACAGCAAAAACATGCTGCTCTCACCTACCTATCAGAAGATAACTCCACAAGGAAAACTATAATTGTTACTCCTTCTCAACACACACACACTGTGCCCAAATAATTTCCAAACACTCCCTTAATAGAAGACACACAACTAGCTAGCAGTATTCAAAATAGTACACTCTCTTAATGAAAACGCCTTCATTTTCAAACAAAGAAGTTGTATTTCTCACTTTCAAGTTAATTCTTAGTCATGTCTGGGTGAAAGTTGGAAATGCCGAGAGTGAAACAGAGTGTGAGTTAGAGAAGTGGTGTTGAGATGTGCAACAGAATTCCACGCACCGAGACAGTCATCGGGTTGTAGAATTCTTCAGGCCAGTTTAACGTATGTCAATAAATCTGAAGAAGACAGAGTAAAACAAACAGCAAGCATCTCCTACACTCTGACAAATAAGAAGTCCTGTATACTCAGAGTTGATTAGCCCAGGATAAGCACCTAATCGAAGCAAAGCCAATCAGAATGCTTCCCTGAGATATTTTATTTAAGTAGGCTGTAAAAGGCAGTCCTCTATAGAATTCCTGAGCTGTCATCAATGGAGACATTTCCTCCCCTATGGAGAAATCTCTATAATTGCAGGAACAACCTAAAGTGACAGGGAGACAAGAGAAAGGGATCAAACCCTGACAGAGTTTGACTTCTTGGTCCCAACTGCTCCTGAGGCCAGTCTCCATTCCTGCCTTCTCCCAATTTGGTTATTTGCCTTCTCTGTATTCCTTTACTCAAAAAATTCCAGCTTTTTCTCTCAAGCTGCCTTAAATCTAGTTTTATCACCAAAAAAAAAAAAAAAAAAAAAAAAGGAATCCTAACTATTACACCTTCTAGAAGAGACTCTTTTTCTTTCTTTCTTTCTTTTTTTTTTTGCAGTTGGGTTAAGATGTATTCTTCCTTTTTCAAATACCACCACACTATTTGTGGGAAGGAAGGAAAACCCTCTGGGCTTGTAAAGGAATGTGTAATGAAAATTCAAAAGACACATGCATCCAAGTGAAAAGAATATAGGGGTATAGTAGCCTATACAACAGTGAAGTGAAATGAAAGACAGGAAGATTGATTTGCATCATCATTAACATGGAAGGAGAAAAGCACAAGAACACAATAACTGCGAGAACCACCTCCATTGACAAACATAATTGTTTCGAAACAACAGGCCCAACTGGGCTAACACAGGGGCAAAGTTGGTACCCCAAGCTTCTCAGCTATCTATCCGCCCAAAGTTGCTCTTCTGCCAAGCTCATTGTTTACCAAGCTGCCAGCCCAGCCCGGGGATCTGATTAGCAATTTGCACTTTTGTGAGAGGATTAACAGAATTCCTTTGTTTTGATGTCGGATTATCAAACTGCATCTTTAAAGAGGTGTGACCTCATCCAGATTCATAAACCTGCTCCCTTGAGAATGACTTGAATTTTACTCTACTTGCGCAACATATAATTTCATAAAGGAGTTACTGTCAAAACATGGTACTCAATTCTTGATGTGTGCGAAGAAGCACATTTGTAATGTAAATAACCTCAGAAGTTTTGTGATATTTTAAAATAACCCATCTGGTGGGAAAACAAGGATTTTCAACCCATTTGGTTCCAGCACTGTAAATTAGTGTGCATCTAGCTCATAGAACGCAAAGATAAACCCCCTTTTCCAAACTGAGACTCATGATGCTTTTATTTTCAAGGGCAAGTATTTTTAATTATCTCAGTCTCCTGAAATGTTTTTAAAAAGGAAAGCAGAATGCGCAGAAGAGTAAACTGAGGAAAACCAGA
>RCUC01125627.1:0-16524 GCA_003697995.1 Taxidea taxus jeffersonii | reverse complement strand
TTTTCCGGCCCAGGTGTGGAACTAGCAAACCATCACTTCTTCCTGGATTCTTCTGACCAAAGCAAGTAATATTTAAAATTTTTTTTGTTCAACTCTAGTTGACATGCCATATTAGGTTAATTTCAGCTGTACAACGTAGTGATTTGACAAGTTTATACATTACACTACACTCACCGCAGGTGTAACTACCCTCTGGCCAAGCCAGTGACTTTGGTGTGTGGGCGGAATAATGTCACCAGAGATGCACATGTTCTACCCCAGAACCGCGAATATGTTCCCTTACATGGCAAAGGGGCTTTGTAGATGTGACTAAGTGCAGGGTCACGAGTCGGGAGCTTTTCCTGGATTGTCTACGTGGGCAGGAAGATCAGGCCAAGGGAAGGAGATGTGTCGATGGAAAGAGCTGAAACAGCAGTGCCAATCCTGGAAAGGGGGCTTTGAACCAAGAAATGAGGGGGGGGCACTACGATCTAGAAGGCAAGGAAGTGACTATCTCCCAGAGCCTCCACAATAGTACAACCCCTGCAACATCGTGATTTTGATGTGGAAAGAACCATCTTTCAAGACTTCTGACTTCCAGACTGTAAGATAATAAATGTGTGTAATTTTAAACAGATAATTTGTGGTCATTTGTTGCAGCAGTAATAGGAGACTAATGGAATTTCCAAGCTGAATATCAACGCAGCAGGAAAGGGTACTCACCAATGATCGGAGAGACTACAGAGTCACATGACACAGGATGAGGCTGCTGGGGGCGTGTGGGGAAGAACAGAATCTAGTCAACACGACCGTCCCTGGGTGGTGTAACTTTCTGCAGACATTGTGGAGTAATAGGAGGGACACTGTTTTAGAAGAAACATAAGAAAATCCTGGTTTTCCAGCTCTTTGGGAGAAGACAAACAGATAGAAACATGTCACACATGGACCACTCTATTGATCCAAAAAGACAAATGAACCAGAGACTGAGCTGCACTGCGGGAGTCATCACTGCTTTCTTGAGGCTTGAACCACCAACCCTGTATCTTACGGAGCTTCCGGAGCAGCAGGTTAGGGTCCAGAAGATGGCAAACCCGCCGGCATCGTAAATGCACTCATCACTAACACCCCGCAGTTTTTAAATTTGGGCCGTTATATGAAGACAGGATAACAGAAGGTTCTCAGGAAGCAACGTGGCAGAAACGTGGAGGGCTGCAGGAAAAACGTAAGCGTTTCCTCCCAAGATGGCCCTTTAGGAAAGCTGACTGTACACAAAGCTCAATGAATGGAATTCTGTGGTTTTGGCATGGATCTCCACGAATCTATCAGTGCCCTGTTTGTGGATGGTTGTTAAGCTTCTCGATCAGGAAGGAGGTCTGTTTCTGTGTTGAGAGAACTGAAGCTCCTTGGAAGCTCCTTGTAACTGGGACTCGGCTGTCCGCATACTTCAGTACCTGACAGAATTTGTGGAATACAGATTTGATGGGTGGAAGATGTGAATTACAGTCATTGAGGATTGGGCCCGGGTATCTATTTTTACAAGCCTCCGTCTGTTAGCCCCTGGAGCTTCCAGAACAAGCTAATGCAGACTTCATGGCTCAGGATGATAGAAGCGTGCTGTCCTAGAGCTCTAGAAGTGGGAGTCCAGAATGGGTTACACTGCGCTAAAGTCAGGCTCGGGGGCGGGGGGCTGCACTCCTCCCAGAAGCTCTAGGGGAGACTCTGGTTTTTGCTTGCTTGCTTGCCTTTCCAGTTTAGGACCCACCTGTGTTCTCTGGTTTTGTGGCCCCTTCCTCCACGACAGCTGCAAAGCCAGTGGTATGACCTGCAGATTTCTCTCTCTGTCTCACCTCTGCTTGCATTCATGCAGCTGGCCCCATGGCCCCCTTCTTGTAAGGACCCTTCAGTGATGAAACCGGGAAGAGCAAATAAAGGATGATACTGGGTCCACCTAGATGATCCAGAATCATTAGGAATCTCAAGACTCTGTTTTTTTTAAGATTTTATTTTTATTTTATTTTATACAGAGGGAGATCACAAGTATGCAGAGAGGCAGGCAGAGAAGGAGAGGGGGACGCAGGCTCCCCACTGAGCAGAGAGCCTGACGTGGGACTCGATCCCAGGACCCTGAGATCATGACCTGAGCCGGAGGCAGAGGCTTAACCCACTGAGCCACCCAGGTGACCCATGAATCTCACGATACTTAATCACATCCTCAGTGTTCATTCTGCTGTGTCAGTAACATAGTCACAGACTCTGGGGATCAAGATGAGGACATGTTTTGGGGGGCGTTATTCTGCTTATCACACCCCAAAGTGTTTCCAGTGGTTTGACCCAGACATCGTCAAGTCCCTTGAAGAGCTGTGGTTCCAGCATCATTAAACTGACCAAAGAAGCCAGACATGGGTTTTACCTCAGTGGTTGGAGGAGTTACTGTAGACACTGTCGTCAGATGAAGTTAAGAAAGAATACTCTCAGAGAAGCTTTCCAGATCCTCTTTGCTGGGGTAGAGTGGACTTGCTCAGATTGGAAGAATCACTGCCTCTTCCTCTGCGTGTAGCTTCTCTGACGTCCGAAGGCCACAGAGCTGGATTCCAGTACACTCCCCATCATACACCAGGCTCTGCATGCCCTAGAGCCCCCACAGGACGTGAGAAACGAAGTTAGCAGTGACAGCCACTTGTGGTTTAACGTCCATGAAATTCCTTAGTCTTTCTGGATCTTAACTCTCCTTACGGGTCAGTTAGGATGCTGTGCTAGATGATTCTAAGGTTTCTTACAGGGCATAAGACTTTTGTCCTTGTCAGTATTCTCCAGAGAAACCAAACCGATAGGATGTGCATGTCTTCATAAAGAGATTTACTTTAAGGAACTGGCTCACGGGATTATGGAGAATGGCGAGTCTTCAGATCTGCAGTGTGCATCAGCAGGCCAGAGAGGTGAGGTGCAGTTCCCAGGAGAGGGCAGGTGTCGTTCTAGTCTGAGTCCCAAAGCCTGATACCCAGGAAGAGCTGATGTTTCTGGGTGAGTCCAACGGGAGGAAAAAGGTGATGTCCCAGTTCAAAGGCAGGAAGAGTTCTCTCTTATTCAGGGGACGGTCACACGTTTTGTTCTCTTCAAGCCTTCAACTGATTGGATGAAGCCCACCACATGGAGAGCAGTAGTCAGTGTACCTAGTGTTCATCTCATCCCATACCAGCTTCACAGAAACACCCGGCGTGATGCTTCACCAAATTCCTGGGGTGCCCAGTCAAGTGCATACATAGAATTAACCATCACGATTTTATCCTGAGGTTTTGAACTCACGTCTGGTTCAGTCTTCCCGCTGGTCACCCATCCATCAGCTTACAGGCCGGGACTCTGCAGGGGTGAAGGTTTTGATTTGTATAGGATTTTACCTGGAAAATACTGATGTCTGTTGAGCACTGACCAGGGATGATATGGAAATCGACACTGTGGAAGGAGGATTCTTAAGACTTACAGTTAGAGGCTCTGATTCATCTTGAATATCTTGACACTGTGTTGCTTGAATACTGAAGGCATACAATTGGACCATTGCAGGGGTTGGCAGGGGCGGTATTTTTACTCTTTATTTCATGTTTACCCTCTGCCCAAGCTGCCCTCGCTACCTATGTGTTTATGCAGCTGCTCCACCTGTCTTTGTCGGAATGAGCACGGCCTCCATCTGTGCTGGTCACCCATTCGGGATTCAGGTGACTGCTCGTGGAACCCCACCGCGGGCTGCTCCTGCTCGCTCTGCGGGCGGCGCCCGCGTGTTCAAGGACAGATACACTCAAGTCAACACGTCAAATGCAGACTCAAGAGAATGAACAGGCATGGAGGGCTGTAAAGAGAAAGCTGAATTACCAGAAAATCACCCACAAACTTGCCGAAGACGGGAAAGAGAAAACATCTGCGTGGAAGGGAGAAGCGAGATGTAGGCTGGCAGATAAAGTGGAGAAGTACCAAAAATAAAGAAAAGTGAGGAGAAAGGTAAGCCACCATGAAATGAATGAAAATGGGGGAAATGGTCTGTTGTTTTCTGTAGGTGGTCGAGAGCGTCAGGAGAAGAGCGTCCTTTAGGGCTGATCGCACTCCAGCGACTCCCCTCTGGATGTTTAAACACGATCAGCAGGACTTCACGGCCACGGAAGATCCTGACACACATGCCGTGCGGAGCAGTGGCTCTGACGTTCCTGCATTTGTAATCATTTCAAAATAACAAGCGCCGAGACGGAAGTACTCCTGTGGGGTGCCAGCGTTGTCAGGCTTGTTCACGTGTATGTCATAAAAGTGATCAGCTCGCTAAGTCAGAACAATTTGAGGCAGGTCTGTACTTTGGTAATGTATTCCTTGTGTTTGGGAAGTTATTTGCCAGACATCTGTTGAACACCCGGGTGCGGAAGGTCTGGGGACCCTGGCGGTGAAAGGTCCGTGTTTGTCCTCGGCTGAAGGCATAAAACTGGGCCATGGCAGGGGTTGGCAGGGGCGATATTTTCACTCTTTATTTCATGTTCACCCTCTGCCCGAGTTGGGTTAGAGGAGAGAGCTTAGAGGAGAGAGCTTAGAAGTTGGTACTTCGTAATGAAATTTGGTGATGACAGCACATTGCATTATGTTTCTTAATCAGCTGGAATTAAGGCGGCAATGCCCAAATGTCCCTGGTCACAGCAATATGGGAAGACTGGATCCCTGACCCTTGAGAGTGCATTAATTCCCTTCCCAGCTTTTTGGACAGAGTTGCTTGTTTTGCTGCCAAAAGAAAAGACAGAGGCATTTTAAGGACAATGTGTGAGTCCTCATCCCCTTTCCCCAAGAGTCACATCAGAGGAGCTTGAAGTGATCTGGTGCCTTCGAGCCACTGTTTTTTCATGATATTGTACACTATAGGGAATTCTAATTAGATTTCAAAGGATATCTAGGGGCACATAAGATAAATCTTTGCAGTCTCCTTTTTTATTCCACAGGGATTGTATTTCTCAGGCCTCTGTTTTCGTACTCCTGCGGTTGCCCTGAAGTAGGAGTATTCTCCAGACAGGAAAAAAAAACAAAAACCCAAACAACCCTGTTTTACTTTAAAAGCAATTTTTAAAAGCACTGTTATCTCTACAAAATGTATCAAATGCTGTCTTTTTCACAATGATGATAGCTAATTGTATTTTGGTCTATTCTGTGACATTTCTCATCACAGCTGGGTCTCCCTTGATTACTTTAATTACCCAGTGAATAAGGGAAGGTCATTTCATTTCAATCACTTTTATTAATCACTCACATTTTGTCCTCATTAACATTTTTTCTATTTACATGAAGCTAGGCTCCTAAGTGATTCTCTCAGAGCTATTAAGATGTTAATGTCAAGTGTGGCTGCAGGAGAGTAAGTACTCCATGAGGGCGGAGGAGGTTCTTTTCACTCCTAAATTTTGTTTGTTTTCATTTGGTGAGTATTAATGATGGAGGCCAGGAACAATTCTAGCTCCGATCGTGCACAGATTACTGGTTACCAGTGGGAAATTAATCTTTTTCCCTTTTGCGGGGGGTACTGCGGAGAGATGCCGTCCAAACGGGGTTTTTCTAGATGATTCTGTAGGTCCTCAGGACCTGCGCTGTCTGAACACCATTAATCCTTTCAAGGGCACAAACGCTGTTTTTACCCATTAGGATCTGCTGCATCAACTTTAAAATACCAATTTTTTTTTTTAATATGTGTACGCACCAAAAGGGCATCAGTTGAATCAAAATGACATTTTAGATCATCCACGTCCGTGCAGGCTTACCTACCATGTGTTTGCTTCGCTGCCTGTTTCGGTTCAACTTCTTCTTTTCTTTTATAAAGACTTTATTTACTGGAGAAAGAAAGAGAGAGGAAGAGAGAGTAGAACAAGCTGGGGCAGGAGCAGAGGGACAAGCAGACTCCCCCGTGAGTAGGAAGCCCAATGAGCGACTCCATCCCAGGACCCCTGAGATCATGACCTGAGCCGAAGGCAGACGCTTAAGCGACTGAGCCATCTAAGCGCCCCTCAGTTCAACTTATGGATGACTTACATGTTTGGGGTCGGTTTTCCTAATTGAGGTCAGCCATTTTGTACCTCTCTTCAACTCTGCTTGAATTTAGCACTTACACACTTGTTTTCAACTCTGGGATATGTTGTGTAATGTGTCATCATGTGGGTGTGCTCAGTGCTTTTCAGATTTAGTGCTCTAGAAAGGGCCTTGAGCAACACCCACAGCTAAACATGCTTGTGGCTGATCAGAGGCCACCGGATAGTTCTGTATTTATGCCCTCGTATTCATTCCCTTCAATGCGCGCGCGCACACACACACACACACCAAAAACCACAAAACCCAAGGGGCATTCGATAGAAATCCCAGTAAGTTTTGTTTTGTTTGTTGCTATTTAGCAAACGTATAAATTTATGAATAATAGCAGTTTTCCCACAGTAACGAGAATGACCCTGAAAATTGTGAAAAATAATGAGGGGTTCTTTTGTAATTCAAAATCAAGATTTTTGCAAAATGATGCAATAAGATTATGAAATAAAAAATACAAATGTTGGGACACCTGGGTGGCTCAGTGGGTTAAGCCTCTGCCTTCAGCTCAGGTCATGATCTCAGGGTCCCAGGTTGAGGCCCGCATCAGGCTCTGCGCTCGGCGGGGAGCCTGCTTCCCGCCCCCCCTCTGCCTGCCTCTCTGCCTACTTGTGATCTCTCTCTCTGTCAAATAAATAAATAAGTAAATAAATAAAATCATTTAAGAACAAAAAAGAAAGACTACATAAGCTGACCCACACATATGTGCCTTTTCATGGATTCAGATTTCCTAAACAGTGTTCAGACAATTGACTTTCCATATAGAACAACAACAACAAAAAAATCCAAAACCTTAGGATCTCTGTCTCATAGCATAGATGGAGACAGATTAACTGTAAAGATGAAAAATAAAGATTTGAAAATATTTGCATGGAATCAGTATTATAATTTCAGGGTAGGAAGTAAAATTTCAAAGCCATACCCAAGAAATAAATTTGTAAACAAAAGATTGATAATTAGACTTTGATTCTAATCTACATTTTTTTCATGACCTAAGTCACCATAAATTTAGAAATTAAAAGTATACAGCAGAATAGAAGAAGATATTTATTATCCTTAAAGCTATACATGTATCTTTTTTTCATCTATCTCTATCACGTATTTGTGTCAGACCTCAGGATTATTGTTTAGGATATAAAAACTCCACAAGTCAGTTGAATAAAAGACAAAGAGCTCAAAGGAAACAGGATTAAAGGCTTTGAATAGAACGTTCCCCAAAGGCTGTAAATTCAGCAGTATTTGGGAAAATGCAAATTGAAATTAAGTTATATTTTCACATCCATCAGATAATCTGACACTGTCGTGTTGGCAAGGCCACTGTGTCTGAGCAGTTTGTAAACATCTAGGAAAGCGGGAAATGCGTCTATTCCATCCTCCCACAGTTCCGCCTGTGAGGCAGGCTGACAAGAAACTGACCTGTGTCCAAAAACACAGTCCAAGGGAGCATCTGAGAAGTGGATGGTGTTTTAAGACAGACGATCATCTGTGCCCTCGCGGTGAATGGCTTATGCAACCACTGAAGGATTGATCATGTTCTGCAATTATTTGCTAAAAATGTAACAAGAGGGTCGTCTTGAGACTGGGTCAGAACTCACAGAGGGGATAGATGTCACACACCAGAGGAGGGTGAAATCAGAGGCACATTTTCAGAGTAGGGGGTCAAGAGCCCATTCATAGATTTTGAAATTTTTCTTCACCATCAGGGGTCAGGAGTTAGACATTTGTTTGAAAGGTCTAGATCTTTGTCTTACAGTATTTAAAGGGGAACCCTGGAAAGTAAGCGTGGCTCGTCACTCGAAGCTTGACTTCACCAGCCGCCACGGGCCTTTCTGTGCTGGAGGCCACCTTCTCAGCTACCGTGTCTGTGCTGTCGTACACACTCACGCCGTCAAGAGGTGTCGATGTTGGCCATTTGCCGAACGATGACCTCCCAACCTGTATATATGTGAAGGGAAGGCATTTGTGTAGAAAATATATTTAAAAGTTAATTTCAGACAGTCTGTTTTGTGTCACCACTGGATCTTTGGTCAAGTCTCCAACACTGGAGTGGAGGTTTAGTGTGCTTGTGGAAGGAAATTCTCAAAAGGTGTTTTCTCGCCACCTCCAGCCCCACAGATGTCACTGATCGATCGTAGCTCATTTCCGCTGAGTTCTTGATGGCAACGACTGATTCCTACAATGTGTTGATTGTACACACGGAGATTAGACTGGCCATCCTACATCTCCTGGAACGGTGCAGGTTTATGGCTACATAATTAGTAGCAACTTGACCTTTTACTAATAAGTGGCTCCAAGTTTGGGCCAAAAAATTACACCGTCATCTCTCAGAAATGAACAAGGACAATAGCCACTAACATTCTTCCCTGTTTTCTCTTTGTCAAGTGTTCTTGCTACGCAATTAACTTACTTAATCTTTTATAATCTTATGAAGTGCAGCTTCCCAGATAAAAGTGACACTTAGGCACAGTAGAGTACTTGTTGAAAATCACAGAGCTACTCCACATGTGTAGGGAAAGAAGTGGGTGACGTAGGGCACCGAATCAGGGCTTCACACATTTCCCACGTTGTGATAGTAATCTTCTTAAGAGTGGATATTGTTCCAAGTTTCATTGTACTGGTCTCATCAGTGCACTCTTGGCGTGTGTGAATGAGAAGATTTTAAAATGTGCTTGGAAATCCACCACAGTCCCAGATCCTTCATGAGACATCATAGAGCCTGTAGTTAGAGTCCAGCAAGACCTTCGGTCCTGACAACAGACCCGTCTTGCAAGCATCTGTCTGTGTGCTTCTGTGCACAGGGTTCGGGCATGTGTGTGGACCATGCTGTGCTTGCTTGGGGAATTCAGCAGTAACAAACGAGGTTGCCATGCTGGGCCCCGTGGTCATGTTGTGTGTTATTTAGTCCCCGGATTAATGAAGGGCTCTTAACCGTTCAGATGCCGTGCAGTATGCATCCGGACGAGGCCACATGCGGCACTTCTTCAGCCTCATACGACGGGAGCCCAGAGGCTCTTCCTTCACTCAGTACTACCATCCGTGGCTAGGTCCTGGCTAGACCCGCCCCCCGACCCCCAGCTGGGTTTGGAGCCCCTGAAGCATTTTACCCATGCCTGTCGCTCTGCTGCGCCGTCTGTCTGCACTGACTCTTCTTTTAACAAAGTAATCCTGGTTTTCGGTACTTAAACCTGTTTCTGTTAAGATTTTGCATTCAGGGACGCCTGGGTGGCTCAGTTGGTTAAGCGGCTGCCTTTGGCTCAGGTCATGATCCCAACGTCCTGGGATCGAGTCCCACATCGGGCTCCTTGCTCGGCAGGGAGCCTGCTTCCTCCTCTCTCTCTGCCTGCCACTGTGTCTGCCTGTGCTCACTCTTTCGAACAAATAAATAAAAAAAAAATTAAAAAAAAAGATTTTGCATTCAACCAAAGCCGTCTTTTGTGAATATAGTGCTTGTTCACTGAGATTGCTATGCCCAGTAGCAGATGTGACCCGTGTAGGACTCCTGTTCCTGAGACCTTAACTGTTCACTGTGGTAGTCACTTCCAGGACGCCTGGAAGGTAGATATGCCTGGGGGGGGGGCACGAGGGGGGGCAGACACTGGGGAATTACCTCCTCTGAAGCCTCTTCCACAGATGACGTATGCAAGTAGGCGTAGGATTCCTTGGCTTCCTTGCTACTCAGGTGCGATCACTCCAGAACTGGCATTTTGCACCATTCTCTAGTTTGCTGATGGGATTGAGCCCTACTTGCTTTCCATGATAGCTGGCTTAATAGTGCCCCCTTTACCAGCTGCCCTCCTTTCCCTGTCTCACTTCCCTTCTACCCAAGTCGAGTATGAGCACCTCCAAGTGTACCACTTGTGGTTCAGTCCTTGTCGCAGGATCGGTTTCTATGGGAACCGCATCGAAACAGGTCCGGCTCTGAAATCCTCCCAGACCCTCTGTTTGTTTCTTTAGTGGCACTTATCTCAATTATAACTGTGTAGCAATTTGTGTATTTCATGCCTGTGTCCCTATGTGGTAGGGATGACTGTGTCCTGGAAGAATTCCTTTGTGTGTGTTCAGTGAACATGACACTGTGCAAAGTTAGATGCACCAGAGGTGTTTATTTTAAAAAGTGAATGGATGAATTTGGTGAAATCCACATTCGTGACTCCTAGTAGTTACAGCCTCTGGGCTTAGAGACCAGATGGGTTCCGACAAAGCAACTGAGAGTTAGCAGGTGGTAAAGCAAAGCAGATGCCATTCTTAAGAGGTGGAGAACAGGACACAGTAAGATATTTAGAGGAGGCTTGAGGGCGAACGAGCAAATCAAGGCACTTCCAGAGCCCTGTCTCTGAGAAGCATTAACATATGCAACCTTTCCCCCTATTCCCCCCCGAAGATTTGCCATTGAATTTAAGGGTAATGTGCTGAAACTTGAGAGTAAGCCCATAGTTGGAAAAAGTGCTGTGGGGGTTTCTCATGTAGCCAGGGTAAAAATCTTGCTGTCGTTGATTTTAAAACCCCTAGAAAGTTTAGGAAATTGTAGGAAAAATCTGAAGTCTGGTCTTTCATCTTTTTTTTTTTTTTAATAAGATTTTATTTATTTGTCAGAGAAAGAGAGAGCACAAGCAGGGGAAGCAGCAGGCAGAGGGAGAAGCAGACTCCCTGCTGAACAAGGAGCCTGGTCCGGGACCTGATCCCAGGACCCCGGGATCATGAGCTGAAGGCAAACACTTAACCAACTGAGCCACCCAGGCGCCCCAGGTCTTCTGTCTTAAAGATACTTGGGTCTTGCAAACAAAAGGATAGACTCAGGTCTAAAGAATGACCGTAATAGACATTTTATTTAATGTTTGAGAGATTTTAAGTAGTATTCCTCATCCATGGCTGTTTTCTTAGCTAATTATTGTTACCATCGTCATTATTACTAAAACTCCAGTTTATTTTTTCTACAGTTGCCTGCCAAATGGATGAACCATATTAGCCTTACCTTTATTTTGTAAGTTTAGGTTGTTCCTAATTTTTCACTCCTATAAAAAATATTCTGAGAAGAATCTCTGAGCGTCTGATTGTCTATATTTTTCAGTTACTTCCCTTAAAAACAATTCTCAAAAAGATTTACTACCTTCTTTTTAAGAGGTCAAGAGACCTTTTTATGTGTCTAAGACGGTTTCAGTATGAAAGAAATAAAAAGATTTACTACCTATTAGCACTTCTTTACTCCAATTCTAATCTAAACCTTATTTGTTAATTTTTTTAAAGTATTTTATTTATTTATTTGACACAGAGAGAAAGATAGCAAGAGCAGGAAACAAGCAGGAGGAGTGGGAGAGGGAGAAGCAAGCTTCCCACGGAGCAGGGAGCCTAATGCAGGGCTCGATCCCAGGACCCTGGGATCATGACCTGAGCTGAAGGCAGATGCTTAGCAACCAAGCCACCCAGGTGCCCTCTAATCTAAACTTTAAGACCTTTCTGATCTTCCAAAGCCATGACCTTCTGGAAGAGTCCTCCGACACTTGGTTAGTACACAAGTATTTCCTTACAAAACAAGTGTCCGTTCTGTTTCTCTTCCTTTGTTGGCTGATGCAGCCCTTGGTCACCTTCACTTCGAATCTACGCAGAGTTCCAGATGTGTGTTCTCGGCCCATTTTGCATCCAATACATTGGCCACATTCCAACTCTTGTCTATGTTTTGCATCCGTTTCATCTCTCGTACAAGGATTTCATTTCACCTTGAGCCTCCAGCCTCCCCTGCTCTGGTAGTGATAGTCATCACTGTCCTGTCTCCTCTCCATAGTGACACTGCACAGCTAAACATCTGGACTCTGGGTGCGGATCAGCACTAGCCATTTCCTTCCTTGGAGCATGCAAATCTGACGCCACACCTGTGTTCTCAACAGAAGACACGCTTGTATGTAGGCCATTAAGGGAAATAAAAATTTTTAAAGATTTTATTTACCAGACAGAGAAAGAGAGAGAGAGCACAAGCAGGGGGAGCAGCAGAGGGAGAGGGAGAAGCAGGCTTACCACTGAGCAGGGAGCCCGACACGGAACTCGATCCCAGGATCCTGGGATCATGACCTGAGCTGAAGGCAGACACTTAACTCACCAAGCCCCGCCGGTGTCCAAAGAAAATACACTTTTGTTGGGTGATTCTCATTTCTGCTTTTAGTTCACAATTTCATTTCCATCTTCAGTTTCTGGTTTTAATAGGGTATCCACTTTTAAAAATATAAACTGTGTCCCAATTAATTTTATTGGAATTGGGGGAACATGGGACAGTAAAGTAATATATATGATGTGTAAGGGTCCACATGGTCAATATTTGAACGAAATGAGCCTTGGGAAGGAATTTTGCCATATATACTAGAAATTTGAATGATCTGTATTTTCTAGAATTTAAAATTCACACTGGCTTGAATATTTTCCAACTATATTTACTCTGACAATAAAAAGTGCAAAGTAAATATGTAGCCATAGATTATCTTTTATAAAGTGATGATCTCCTTAATCATCTATAATATATATACTCAGAAAATTCAAAATTTACTTTTGAAGTGAATACAGAATGAACATGCCAGATCATTGTGAAATCATTTAATAAGCCAAGGTAATTATAAAACTCTTCGCCCAGGTGCTGTATAAACAAAGGTAGCGTATTATGATAGCTGGTTGCTATAGCTACCTGATTTTTAATATGCTTTTGAATGACTTTTTTAAAGATTCTTGCAAAGTTCATACAAGAGACACGTTTCTCACCTAATGAAAATCATGACTAATTAGAGGTGGTAGAACCAGGACCACACACTCTAATTTGGAGCATGTGTTGCACTTTAAGGTAAATATTTATTCCGTAGCCATGAAAACAAGACCATGTTTGTCTGGGATGTGTCTGGGTGCTGAGCAAACCGGCATGCTCACCGTGTCTGTCTTCAGCACTTACTTGATGTGGGTCAGGGGAAGACTATGAGAATCCTTCCACAGTCCCCAGGGCTGGGTGTGTTCACCGACAGCACCGAGCTCATCAGAACGTCCCAGGGTTCCACTTCCTTGCGATTCTCATTGGTAAGCGGAGAGAACCCAGGAGAACCAGCTCAGATGGTCCATGTCTTCATTTATGACCGTATCTACGTCTGCGTATCCGCGTCTACATCTACTTTTATACCTACATCAGTTTCTGAAACTATCTTGTTATATTTTTATTTTTAAAATATTTAAAATATTTAAAATATTTTATTTATTTATTTTGAGAGAGAGAGAGAAAAAGCACAAGCGAGGCTAGGGGCCAAGGGAGAGGGAGAGAAAGAATTTTAGAGAGACTGCATGCTGAGTGTGGAGCCCAACGTGGGGCCCCATCTCACGGTCCTGAGATTGTGACCGGAGCCTGGATGGAGAGTCACGTCCTTAACTGACCGAGCCACCCAGGCACCCCTAAAACTATCTTTTTAAAACTCTGTGTCTGTGAGGGCGCTTGGGTGGCTCAGCCAGTTAGGCGTCTGCCTTCAACTCAGGTCATGATCCTGGGGGTCCTGGGATTCAGCCCCACGCCGGGCTCTCTGCTCTGCGGGGAGCCCGCTTCTCCCTCTGCCTGTCTCTCCCCCTGCTCGTGCTCTCTGGCTCTCTCTGACAAATAAATAAATGCAATCTCTTAAAAAAATCTGTGTCTGTCGCTGTTACGGTCACTCCAGCTAGACATACATCTATCCTTACGTACATCTGAAGTGATGCCAGCATCTGTTACGAAGTCTGTATCTGCATGCACGTGTCTGCCCGTACTTCCGTCTGTCCGTCCTCCTGTACCTGTGCCGTGCACATCTGCATCTGCACGTGCATCTGCATGGGCACCTCTGTGCTCAGCAGTACCTACCTCCAACTTGAAGTTCTGTGGCGTCATCCATGGCCTGGCTGAACTTGGACTGAGGGCTGAGGCCGGCCTGTGGGGATTACAGTGCAATAAAGCAGTGTTATCCTGCTTCATGCCCCCAGGCTCCTCGGATCCATCTGCCTGATCTTCTCCCTCTGCACTTCCTGGCCTGCTGCCATTTCCAGGGCCATTGTCTGCCACCCCTGGGAATTCAGGGCCCATTTCCAGCCTTCCCCAGAGATAGCAGGAAACCTTCCTTCCCCACCACCAATTCTGCAGTAATTGCTCTGGGGCCACATCTCTGCTCACGGTGGCAGAGTTTCCTGTTACTATGCAGAAGTAACTACTCCTCTTTGTTCAGATTCCCTTTGAGAATAGGTTTTAGGCTTTCTGTTTCCATATCCAAATGACCCACGGAATATGCCTGTTCCTAAACTGAAAGTTCAGTCTTTCAGTTTACGTGACTTCTGCCTCTCCTGCTCAAGGAAGGGAAAATGGCTGAAGGCTGTTTATTCGTTTCTACCTCGGAAGCTCTCGGGAATACTGGCTTCAGAAAAGAAACACTGTATTTTCCACTGCTCCCAGGAAAACATTAGGACCAAGGTGTCACTTAATTCCAGTGAGTGGTCAGGATGTAGCCTGGGTGCAGTCAGGCCAGGCCTTCTGGAAATGACATGTATTGAGCCAGGCTCAGTGGGAAAAGATAAAGTGCCAGCTGCCCCCTCCCTGCAGCTCCCTCTGGCTGTGTCCCCCGAGGTGGGGAGCGGACTCTGCCCTGGACCTTCAGCTCTGGTCCTTCCTTCCTTCCACCTCCTCTGACCCTCTCTTTCTGACCTGTGCTGAACTGTCTGACACAAATCTTCAGATTTCTTCTCTGGCCTCTGCTGTATGCCAGTCTCTCCTTGCCCATGCATGTGACCTCAGCTCAGGCTCTGACCCCACTTCTGATGACTGCTCCAAACGCCTTCCTCTTGTTTCCCCCTGCACACATTCCTCCAACTCAGTCCTTTTGTCTTTAGCTTGGGTTCCAAAGTCACAGCATGACCGGTTCTTGCTCATTGTCCTCTTGCCCCCAGTACATAGTCTGTTCTAGGGAGTGGATGCACTGAGTTGCACAGAATGCAGCTGGTCCTCCCACCAACTAGCCTGGACCCATCTCCCTTCCCAGGTTCACTTATTTCCTTCACACACACTCCAGCCCTCGGATGGGCTCTGCCGGCCATCACCTGGCCACATTCTGCGCACAAGTCTTGCTCTGCTTCCGTGCTTGTCCTTCCTGAGACATGGAATTGTGTCCTTTCCGAGAGTGTGGGAGGGCCAGCTTCAGAGGCAGATGTCCTGAGCTGCTTCCCTTCTCCCATCAAGAGATTTCCACTGTTGTCCCTGCCTCGCCGTATCTCTCAGACAGTGCTTGCGCTCACTGCCTTCTGTCTTGTTGTTCACCTTACGAGTCACCTCTCCTGTGACACAAGCAGCAGCATCTCTTGAAAATGCAGATTCTCCTACCAAGTCCAAAACTCCGGGACTGGGACCTGGCAAGCTATTTTAACAAGCCTTGCCTATGATTCTGATGCTCAACTCAATTTCGGAAACTGCTGACCTAGACGATACTATCTAAGGACAAAGACTTTATTTTCCCCTGACACAGCAATAGGTTATTGCAGGTAGGAGTTTTGTAACAGGAGCTATAGTATTAAATTACTCTTTTTTCCCTCTTTGTGTGTTTTTTTTTTTTTCCATTTTTGAGTATAGCCTTTCCCATAGCTCTCCCAAGCTGTCCTTCTTCCTAGCCAGAGATGACAATACAGGTGAAGGTTCTCTTACAGAAGACGTGAAGAGAGAAGCATCAAGGTCATGTCTGATTCCCAGTATCAAATGGGTTTTGACCCAATTAAGATTTAGCAACAAGCAAGTGACCTTGTGAGGCAGACTGTAGTGCTGATTAAGAGCCGCTAAATTCAGGAGCGCCTGGGTGGCTCAGTCAGTTAAGCATCTGCCTTCGGCTCGGGCATGAGCCCCACATCGGACTCCCTGCTCAACGGGGAGCCTGCTTCTCCCTCTCTCTGGGCCTGCCACTCCCCCTGCTTATGCTTTCTCTCCCTCTCACTGTCAAATAAATAAATAAATCTTAAAAAAAAAAAAAGAACTGCTAAATTCCTTATTTGTACATGTAATATTTCAAGAGCTATGTTTGATGGGTCAGACCATAGAGCTTTTTGAGAGGGAAAAAGATCCAAGGGGGAGAAGAAAGGAGGGGACCATGGTATTATAAAAAGGATGAGACTGTGAAAACCAGATGTATTTATTAGTTTTCTATTACCACATTTGTTGGCTTTAAAGAATAAAAATGCACGATCTTACTATTCTGGAGGTCACAAGTCTGAAAAGGGCCTTAATGGGGCTAAAATCAACGCCTGTGTTCCCATTGGAGGTTCTCAGGATAAGATCTGTCTCCCTGCCTTCTCCAGCCCCTGCAGGCAACCCGCAGCCCTTCGCACTTGGCCCTCTTGTCTCATCCTCAAAGGTAGCTGGGTGGTTATCTGCAGTTTTCTCTTTTTCTCGGTGACATCTGATCTCATCCTCACACCTCCTTCCTTCATTCTGCCCCTCCTGTC
>RCUC01125625.1:0-17350 GCA_003697995.1 Taxidea taxus jeffersonii | reverse complement strand
GCGCTCTCTCTAACAAATAAATAAATAAAATCTTAAAAAAAAAAAAGATTTAAAAAAAAGAATCCGCTGTTCTCCTTGTTAAGTGAACTTGGTCTTCGCTGGATTTCTTTGATCTTCTGGGGGAGGGGCCTGTTGTAGTGATTCTCAGGTGTCTTTGCCCCAGGCGGAGTTGCACCGCCCTTACCAGGGGCCGGGCTAAGTAATCCTCTCAGGTTCGCTTTTGGGAACTTTTGTTCCCTGAACGCTTTCCGTAGAGTTCCGGAGGACGGGAATGACAATGGCGGCCTCCCAATCTCCGGTTCAGAGGAGCCGAGAGCTAGGGGCCCCAGTCTTCAGTGCGCCTTCATAGAAAAGCGTTTAATCCCTCCGGTCTCCCCAGCCCACGTTTGCGCCGGAGACCGCGCGCGCGTGCCCACAGACCGCGCGTGCCCGCAGACCACGCTCAGAGAAAATCGTGCGTAAGCAGTCCCGTCTCACTGACTTCTGGGAGCGGTCTGAGCTCACCCAGCCTGTGACCAAGCGTCTCTGTCTCTGGCAGAGTCCCACCTGGAGTCTCCGAACCCCGTAGATCCCTGGGCTCTCCCGGGTCGGAGTCTCCCCGGATCTTGTGGGGACCCCTTGCACAGAGCACCGGCCCGTGCCCCAGAGCACCGGTCCGTGTCACAGACCACTAGGAAATCTCGGCTCTGTCTCCGCAGCTGGCTTCCCCGCTCTAATACCTGTGAGCTCTGCGACACTCAGACACCCCTGATCCTTCTGTGACCCCGCGGGACCTGAGTCCACGTTGTCCCCGTGAGGTCTTCACCCCAGTTTAGCCTCTGAAGCGATGTCCCTCCGTGGAGCCGACTTTTAAAAGTCCTGATTTTGTGCTCCGCCGCTTGCCGGGAGCCGGCCCCTCCCCCTGGGGTCTATCTTCCCGTTGCATTGGATTCACTTCTCTGCTGGTCCTACCTTTCAGAAAGTGGTCAATTTTCTGTTTCTAGAATTGTTGTTTTTCTTCTCTTCGATCTCCTGTTGGATTTGTAGGTGTTCGGAATGGTTTGATAGGCTATCTAGCTGATCTCCTGCTGGCTGATGTCGTCTCAGCCTCCTACTTCTCCGCCACTTTGACTCCCCCCCCCCGGAAGGGATAAAAATCTTAAATGTAAATCACTGGGAAAATATTTCCAAAGGGGAAGAGTCTCTTCATGCTGAGTAGCCACCATTTCCAGAAAAGGTACGTAGGAAAGAGCATTAATACTCAAGGGCTGCTCCAAGTTCTTCTAAGATTTTGTAAAAGAAAGTTTCTTCAGGTTAGCCACATATTATTGGGGTTTGATATTTTGCCAATAAATATAATATTTCCTTCTCCTTAAATTTATGTAAGTGGTCCAGAAGACTTAGAACTTCTTGAAATTTCAATTAGGGCTTTTAGATAGTCCATCAATAATTATTTCTTAAGCAGTATTGAGCTATAGGAATGAAGATGAGTTTTTGTAGACTGGCTTAATTTCTGTGTAAGCATTCTGAAACATCTGTTTGACATTTAGGGTAGGTTATTGGTCATTAGGGTGAGTCAGAATTGCTCATCACTCTCTCTTCAGGTTCTGGAGGGTTGACTTTGGTTTAGACATGATTTTCAAAAACTGAGTTAACATCACTGTAGGAGACATTTTAGGGCCTTCTTTATTAGTTTATTTTTTTAAAAAAATATTTATTTATTTGCCAGAGAAAGAGAAAGCATGCAAAAGGAGGGGGAGTTGCAGGCAGAGGGAGAAGCAGGCTCCCCACTGTGCAAGGAGCCTTTGTAAGACTTGATCCCAAGATGAAGGTAGATGCTTAACTGACTGAGCCACCCAGGCATCCCTCTTTACTAGTTTCCAATTCTACTCTTTCACATTTGAAACTTGGGAATGTGGCTTGTTGGATATTCCATATGTAAATGTGTTGTTTATAATAATCACTTTATGATTATATCCCTTATAGTTTCATACATTCTGTTTGTTCATCACAAATGACTATGAAGTGTGCAGAGCAAGGGAATGGTACTTTTTCAACAGGAAAATAAACCTGCAGTGAAGATGAATTGTCCAAGATCTCTCTGCTAGTAGGCATGAAAGCAAGGATTTGAAACCACATTCTATGTCATCCGCTTTTAACCACTTAACCTGATATTTCGATGCTTATTTATCATGGGACTTGATTTATAAGTAATAAATTAGGAAACTAATTTTATGTGTATTAGATGGAATCATATACAATTTTCATCTTTCTATGTCTAAAATAGTTGACTACTGACAATATCATGTGGCTCTAGATGAGTTCTATGTAGAGATAATGTAAGCTTTGACTAGTCTAGGCTAGAACCTCAGGTCTGCCCCATGTCAGAAATGTTATTTCTAGGGATGTTATCTCTATAAACTTCCCTAAGCCTTTGTTTACTCATCTTTAAAAAAGTTTGGCAATGCTACCTACTTTAGAGGGCCTTATGAAGATCACATAGCACAATTTTACAAAAAACATGTACTGTCTCAGTATATTGTATATTCTAAGTTCTAAATATGTCATTGCAAATTATTATTGCCCATAAGGGTTAACAAATAGTACATTGGAGGGGTGCCTAGGTGGCTCAGTTATTATGCATCTGCCTTCAGCTCAGGGCATGATCCTAGGATCCTGGGATTGAGACTGGCTTTGGGCTCCCTGTTTGGCAGAAAGCCTGCTTCTCCCTCTCTCACTACCCCTGCTTGTGTTCCCTCTCTCTTTGTGTTTCTCTCTGTCAAATAAATAAATAATATCTTTAAAAAAAGAGAAAGAAATTGATTTTAAGCAAACAAATAGTACATTAGAAATAAGAGGAGTATTTTAATTGTTTATTATATACTTAACCTTGTGCTTTGAAGTAAGAAATGATTTGTCATTCTTTTTGGTACTAGTGTGCCTTTTAATTAATAGATTATTTGGGTGTATGGAAGGAGAGGGGCATTATTGATTATTTTCATTTTACATATATATATTTCCTTAACTTCCAAAATAAGCAAATTGTGCTTTTATAGTGAATATGAAGTTATAGCCACTACAAAGTTAAATGACCAAAGTTATTGGTTTAAGCACTACATGATAAAATATCAAGAATTTGAAAAAGGAACTGCTTCTAAAAAATTAATAGCCTTTAGGTGAAAAGAAGTATTTGATGTTTAAAGCAAAAGTCCATTTATCTCTTCTTTCTACTCAATAGTACTCACTTACTCATTTATACATTTATTCATTCATTTAACAAATAATATTTAAGAGACCACTATGTTTTATGAACTGTGAGGAGATAAAAAGATGGAATTCTTAATTCATCACTGGCTACTAGTGACTTATGTTTTTATCACAATGTGGAGATATCAAAAGAACACCCCTCCTCATCATGGGTAGCCAGATGTGTATACTCTATGTGCATATATGAATGCACTTGAAATGGATCACAGCATAGAGACTTAGCTTCAGGAGAATGATACATTATGCCTATCATACATTCAGTGCCAACTGGTAGACTAATTTATAGAGGGAAGTAGAATATTTGCCATTGAAAATCTTACAAAAGATGGTAAGAATAGGTATTAACTGTCATTAAAAGCCCTATGCTATTATTAAATAAACTAATAATCGAGAGAATTCACACAAGGAAGAATATAACAAGATTATATGCTTTTATGAAAAGAATATATGGGTTAGAGAAACCTATAAGAAATGTAAAGAATCCTTTAAATAATCAACATCTATTTATCTGTTATGAGTTCTGCATTGTGTTTAGTACAGGCCCAAAGATTATATTTCTCCTTCCATCATATTGGTCAAAGTAAAGACATTTTCTGGTTCAGTGTTTTAAGGTTTGAATGGTGTTGATATTTATTGATTCATTTTTAATATTGTGATTAAAAAATATTTTTGGATGGTATCTGCAACTAAGAGTCAGCTGAGTTTGAATCCCATTTCTATCCTAATTAGTTGTATAATATTAGGTCACTGAATCATTCTGAGATTGTTTTCTCATCTATGAGTTAGACACAATGGTTTCTAAGACAGGACGGTTGTGTGGATTGAATGAACAAGATAAGGACAGCTGTTCCTTCTTTCATCAAGTATTTATTGAGTACCTGCTCTGTTTTTTTTTTAATTTTTTTGAAGATTTTATTTATTTATTTGACAGACAGAGATCACAAGCAGGCAAAGAGGTAGGCAGAGAGAGAGGAAGGGAAGCAGGCTTCCTGCTGAGCAGAGAGCCCAATGTGGGGCTCGATCCCAGGACCCTGGGATCATGACCTGAGCCGAAGGCAGAGGCTTTAACCCACTGAGCCACCCAGGCGCCCCACCTGCTCTGTTCTTGGCACAACTCTGGGATTGTGTACACAGTAGTGAATAAGGCAGACATGATTTCTGTTCTCATGAATCTTAAAGTCTGATAAGTGCCATTAAATACAAGGAAAGGATAACAGGGAAGGACACTTTATATTGGGTGGACAGGGGTCCTCCCTGAGGAGAGGATATGCCAGTTAAGAGTGAAGAAAGAAAGAAGAAGCTATGAGATAATAGTGAGAAATGGTAAGCCAAATGCACTATGATAGGAAAAGTGTATACAAGGAAATAATAAGAGGTCAGTGTGGCTGGAGCATCAGAAGTTTGGGGAGAATGGTGTGAAATATAGAAAAGGCTAATCATAGGCCCAATTGTGCAAGGTTTTGTAGGTCACGGCAGGATGTATGGATTTTACTTTTAGATCACAGGAAAGCCATTGATGAAAAGTCAGAATTGTAAAAAAATATGGCCCTAGGGTTGTAATTTAGTTTAGAGATGGTGATAGACTAGGTTGGCATAAGAGACACAGAAAAGCAAATAGATTAGTCAACTGTTGTGATATGAAGTGCAGGTTTTTAAGCATGGAATAGATGTGAGAGATAGAAGAGATAGATGAAACTAGGATGATTTGCCAAGATTCCACCTTCATTAATTGGATAGCTTGTGGTAACATTTACTAAAATGGGAAAAATGGAGAAGGAGCAAGATGTTTGTTCATTCATTTGTTTGTTTAATTTTGGTGGGAGGGAGGTTAAAAGTTTGGAGCATGTTAAGTTTGAAATATTTGTGAGATATTCAAGTAGCAAGATCAAGTAGATAACTAGATTGAACTGTATCATATACCTGTTCAAAACCCTCCAAAAAAAAAAAAAAAAACAAAACCCTCCACTGGCTTCCCATGTAAGAATAAAGTCTAAAATTCTTACAGTGATGAAAAGGGTCTTGTTTTCCCTTCTGCTTACTTCTCTGATCCCATCTTCCTCCTTTCTTCCCCTTACTCACTGCTCCAGGCAACTTGTCTTCTTTCTCTTTGTAGATACTCATCATGCATGAGTAGATACTCATTATGTAGATACTCATCATGTCCTAGGGCTTTTGCACTCGCCTTACTTTCTACCTGGAAAATCTCTTCCCATAGGTCTTTGCCACTTGGCTTAATCCTACTCCATTCAGGTCTCTGATCAAATTTCACCTCCTCAGAGATTCTTCCCTGACCACTCTACCTAGAATGGTTTCTACATTTAACTTCAATACTCTATCCCAATATCTTGATTAATTTTTCTTTTTAGCAGTCATTTCTTCTAACACATAAATATTCTACTCATTTGTTTTTAGACCCATTTACCCACTAGAAAATACGTTTCATGAAAGCAGGGACTTTGTTAAGCTCACCACTGTATCTCCAGACTTAGACTAGTACATCATGGGTGCTCAACAACTCAATATTTACTGAATTATTGACTCTGTGAGTCAAAAAGCAAGGGAGCCATTGAGACAAGAGTATATATTTGGGAGCCCCTAGAGTAGATGGCGTGTAAAGCTCCAGGAGTGACTTAGATGATCCAAGGGAGAGTATGGAGAGTACAAAGAAAAGGGCCAAGACTTAGTGCTAAGGCACTCCCAACACTGAGAGATTGAATTGAGTCTGGGGGAGGGCCAATGCCAATGGAGACCAAGGGGTGATAATCACAGAATACTGGAAGGAAAGCAGAGGAGCATAGAGATAGGATTCTACAACGTGAGATCCATTAGAAGACAGAAGTTCCCTTCTTGTTTGATCTGTCCTCCAACAAAGTTGATTTTCAGCTTTCACATTATTGCTCAAAGTTAATTTTTCCTACATAACTAAAACTTAGCCACGTTGAGATTATTCATTATAAATTGAGAGAAAAGTACTCAGTTAATCTGATTTTGCATATCATAATTACAATCCTTTCATCAGCTTCCTTTCCCATTACTGTTGTTAAAAAACAAAATTTAACTGAGTAAATTTGAAGATCTAATTGGGTTTATTCAATGATTCATAATTCAGGCAGCATCCCATCTAGCAAGTAGAAAGGGGCTCCATGGAGCTGTATAAAATGGAAGGTTTTTATAGGCAGAAGGAGGGTTGAACAAGGAAGTTAAAAGAGTGGATTATTTCAGGCAAGCCATCTTCCCTTAGGAAAACACAGGAGGTCTTATCATTCAGATTGTCTCATTAGTGCTGATCAGGAAATTCCAGACTGACTGATTTAAAATTCCATTCGTGGGAGAGGCTGAACTAATAGGTTGGGTATTAGGTGGTGTTGGGGTCTAGCAAAGTGACTCCATTTGAGCCTGTTGTTTCTTTTTATCACTGTTTATTAAGCTATCTATTTACCAAATACTTAGATATAAATTTCTTCATAAGATTATTTTTGTTCCCACTGCCTGTTCTTTTTGTCTTTGTGTAGATAGAACTGTTAGTTTCCATCACAGCTGGATTGGAGGTGGAATGGGTGGACAAGTGAAATCAAAGTAGAACTTAGAATAGCTGGGCTAATAAGGAAATAATATTATTTGTCACTGATTACTTACTTATATACCAGTATTGTAAAAATGGCAAAAACAGTATGAAGAGATGATAAAAGTTGCTTGAAAAATGGTAGGATGGATATTAATATTTGATCTATTCAACTAATATAGAGTTAGTAAATCAACTTTTCAGTTTGGGTGCTACTTAAATAAGGCTGTTTGATTTGATTTTCTAAAACATTATCAGAAAATTAATTTTCTTTCATTGTTGATGTTGCAAAATAATTTCCTTAGTTTTGAACTACTTCAGGAGGTCTTAAATAAATAAAGCCAAACATGTATTTTCATAGGTGATTTTATCTGTCCTCTAATATCCTGACTTATTTCAGCATTTAGAAATGCATTTGAAGTCGGTCACCTTGGCCACAGGTAAAATACATGTTATTTGCTTCTCTCAGAAGAAACTGTTCTTTCAATTTAGGTACCACATAGTGTTTCAGCACTGTTCTCTTGGACCACAAAGAAAATACTGCATTCTCTGGTATTACGGCAAATCATATACAATTACAAAGGGTAGCTTTTGTTTGCAGTTATTTCTTACTGGTCTGGGCAATGTTTATCATTGCATATGAAATACATTAGTTTCAGATAAAACTCTAAAGCCAGTTTTTATTAGCTTTAAGATATCAGCAAAATGGTTTCTCTTGTAATTATTGTTTGTGATACAGGTAAAATAAAGTATTCTGAATTTGTACCTTCATGTTAATTTTAGTTTGAAATGTAAGGAATGGAAGGTTTGAAACCTGACTTTAATCATACTTGGAAACTGATTTCTCCTCCCTTCTTCCCCACTTTCTTCTTTCTCTCCTCTTTCTCTTCTGTTTCATAAAGATTTAAATTGGCATACAAAATATATACCTACATACAAATATACATACAAAGATACAAAATATATAGGGAATAAGTTAAAATAATGATAATACTTACAAAAATATAAAGAATAAGTGGAAATAACTATAAGACCAATAAGAAACATGGGGCAAAGGAAAAAGTAAAAGATAGGAAAATAAAAGGGATTTGGGAGTAAGGTTAAGTGTCCAAATTTCAGCCATAAATTCCCATGTACTTGTTAGAGGTGGGCTTTGAACATGAAAATAAGCCTTCTAATTGGCAATATGAGGAAGGGAATGCAATACATTTTTCCAAAATGAAAAATAACTCAGTCTCTTAGGATAATCATCATTTGTCCTGACAGTGAGACCAGAAAGACTTTTTTCTATTTTTGGCCCTCAAAGAGGGAATACTACATGTGTAATGAACAGTCATTTACAACTTTCTTAACAATTAACACAGAGATCATTCTCATATGGGCTTAGGGTATTAAACCAGAGTACAACTCAGTAAGAGAAATTCAGGTCCATGGAGGTGGGGGAGTGGAAGATGTGCTTATTGCATAATCCGGTCAAGGTGAAATACTCACTAATGATCTACTCTTACTGGATGATATATGTTTAGATGAACAGCAGGCTTCATAGTCTGTAGGTCACTGATTTTCAAAGTACAGGTTGCATCTGGTAGTGGGTAGTAAAATTAATTCAGTGGGTTGCAACCAACTTTTAAAAAGGACAAAAAAATAGACTAGAGGATGGTGAAAAAGAAAAATCAGAGTGTCTTAAGAAACTTCATGATTCCTTTCAAGTGTGTGTACTGCATCATGATGCAAAATGTATTTCTTACTGTGAGTCTAGTTAAAAGGTTTGGAAAACCCTGCATTGAGGCAATTCTTACAGACGATCTTTCATGCCTAATTTTGTGGAAGGTATGGCTTGACAGTAACTCTAAAATTATATCGCTTGGCAAGCACCTTGAGAGCTGCAGTTTTGAGTTCAGTCATCATCTGGGGGCTGGGAGTGGGGGGTACAAAGGAGGAGGTAGAGAGAAAAACATTGAAATATTCTTGGAAAAATGGAGGTCACTGATAAGTCCTCCACACTGCTGCCTGATGGTGAACCAAGACAAGATACAACAGGTGGGCCAAGAAGCTTTCTGGAAGCAAAAGGAAAGCCCACATAACTAAATGTGTAGCTTAGTATGGAGTCTCAGCTATAACCCACTTAAAAGTTGGAAGTCACCCATCCAAAACAATAGTTTTGGTTCTTTTTGCAGGCAATGTAGTGTAGGTCCTGTGATAAATAATAAGTTGACTATGTAATTATGAAAAAGTCACATCATTTACAAATAAGAATTTAACCTATTTGAAAAAATACCCTTGGTTTCCACAAGATAAGTCTAATCATGCTAAAGACTTTTCAACTCTAGAATTTGATTAGATTTCAGTGACTACAATCCAAAGATTCAAACTCTCTCTTCTCACAAGCTTCAAAGGTGTTTCCCTGTGTGTTGAAGCTCTGCAATTAGAATATATCTGGGTGGCTCAATCAGTTAAAGTCTTTGCCTTTGGCTCAGTTCATGATCTCTGGGTCCTGGAATCGAACCCCACATCAGGCTTCCTACTTAGTAGGGAGCCTGCTTCTCCCTCTCTCTCTGTCCCTCACCCCCTCATGCTGGCATGCATGTGCATGCATGTGAGTTTTGTCTCTCTCTCAAATGAAAAAAAAATGACATTTGGAAAATGTCTCAGAAAACATGACTTCAGACATGACTGTCCCTACATTCCATTTGCCCCAAAAGAATAGCATAAGGGGAGGTTAGAACAACATGGCTTATGAAGTCATCTTTTTTTTTTTTCTCTAAAAAAGATGTACTTGCTGTGAATTGTGTTTTTGCTGGCCTTGCCTTCTCTTATCATCTGTTGGCTCCCTGAGGTCAGTGACAATGTTATATACTTTTATATACTTTTAAAAAGAGAGTGAGATTACTGATATAGAATTTACTTTCATGGAATTCACTTTTATGTGCACAGCTCTAATGAATTTTGACAAATGCATACTGACCACCTTACAAATCAAGGTAGAGAACTTTTTCATCACCACAAGAAGCATTCTGCATGTCCCTTTCATGTCAATTCTCTTTTGCTGCTCCCAGGTCTCCACAACAAGTAGTCTGTTTTGGTCCATATTATAGTTTTACTGTTTTGGTCCATATTATAGTTTTACCTCTTTCAAATGTCACTTAAATGGAATCATATAATTTGTAGTGTTTTGAGTCTGTCTTCCACCTAGTGTAATGCTTTGCGATTTATCCTTGTTGCTGCATATTTCAGCAGTGTCTTCCTTTCCAATGTAGAGCTGAATTCCATCTACCACTATTTATCCATTTGACAGTTGATAGGTACTGCGTTTTTTCAGTTTTTACTAGTAATAACTAAAGCTACCATAAACATTTATGTACTAGTGTTTATGTTGATATGTCTTCATTTCTCCTGGGCAAATGCTTCATTGAGGGACTACTAGGTCATATGGTGGATATATATTTAACTTCATTAGAACAAGTTCTTCTTGGCTAGTCATTCCTCAATCATTTTTGGCCAAAGATCATTGCTGATATGGAACACATTAAGTTGTTTGCTTGTTTATTTTAAAAATTTATTTTATTTTTTCAGTGTTCCAAGATTCATTGTTTATGCACCACACCCAGTGCTCCATGCAATACATGCCCTCCTTAATACCCACCCATACACCCTCCCAACCCCCCACCTTCCTCCCCTCCAAAACCCTCAGTTTGTTTCTCAAAGTCCACAGTCTCTCATGGTTCATCTCCCTCTCTGATTTCCTCCAACTCGCTTCTCCTCTCCTTCTCCCAATGTCCTCTGTGTTGTTCCTTATGCTCTACAAGTAAGTGAAACCATTAGGTACATATAAATGAAATACCACCAATCAGCTATTAATCCCAAGGAAATGATTACCAGAAAACATAGAAAAATTAACTGAACTTGCCTTCCACTTCCTTAGTTATCCTTGGTTATTCTGAATTAACTGCTGATAAACAGTGAAATTGTTCAAGGCAACAGAGAAAAAGTAAGAAAAAAAATTGAAAGTGTGTTAAATCCATAAATTGAAAAATAAGGGTTTAGAGAAGAATTAGCTATGCTTACAAATCATGCAGAGTGCTTGCTTTTATCATTTTCATTATTTGAACTAGAAAGTTAATAATATTTTTAAAGATTCTGATTTCAAGTTAAAGGAGTTGAATTTATATGGAAGTAACAAAGAAGTGACCTAGAATACTTATTTTGAAAATGTGAACTCAAAAATTGATTTTGTGCTTATTGCCATAAGTTTTAGCCATTTGATCAGAGACATGTCAACAAATGCTGTCAGACTGAAATGCTGCTTGATCTTCAGGTGTTTCAATGTATAGTAGTCCCCTCTCATTTGTAGTTTCCATAGTCTGTAAGTAGATGATCCTCTTGAAGTGTGACACATAACACTGCGTCACAACACCTGTATAATTCATCTCACTTTGCCTCATCATGCAGGCATGTTATCATCTCACATGTTCCCAAGAAGGGTGAGTGCAGAACAAAAGGATATTTTAAGAAAGAGAGAGTACAGTCACATAACTTTATTACAGTATATTGTTATAATTGTTCTATTTCATTATTATTGTTCTTAATCTGTTGCTGTGCCTAATTTATAAATTAACCTTTACTATAGGTTTGCATATATGAGAAAAAACATGGCATATATGCAGTTGGGTACTATCTGTGGCTTCAGGAATTCATGGACTTGGGATGTATCCCCCACAGATATGGGAAGACTACTGTAGTGTCATAAATAAGAAACCAGCCACAAGAAGAAATCTGTATTTTAATCACAGAATTTCTGTTTGAATTTCCAATGTATCTCTCCTTATCATTTTATATCTTTAAGATCTCAATTAGTTATTTTGACGAAGTCTCAAAACTCCATCAATTCAGTGAGAAGCCAAGCCATTTTATGTATTAAGTGTTTGGATAGATTCTTCCAACTGAGTCAGTTGTCTGAAGTCAGTTTGAAGTGTTGTTCACCATAAGAATTAGAATTCGTAAATACAAAGATTATGTGAATGATGATTAGCTTTATTATTCATTAACAATCAATGTGTTGTGGGGATTTACTCATATGGAAAGCCCTCCTGGTTTTCTTTAGCTTTTTGAAATTATGTGCTTTTCAAATCATGCATTAAATGTGCACTGTAGACTATGTACTTATTTGTGGCCATTGGTGTTTGTGACAGATTCCAGAGTCATAGAAGGGGAAGTCACATCACACTTGGAAGACAATATTAAATTATCACACACTGGCACCGAATGGTGCTTAGCTGGGCCAGCACATTAATCATTAAGGCCTAGTTAGGTACAGAGACATCTTTCTCTTTCTGAGGACTTGTGAAGAGTAATGCCATTTTTAGGTTCAGTGGATACACAAAACAATTACCCTGACTCTTCCTTTTGCAGTTCTCCTTGGCTGATTGATATCTGAATCTCACATTTTCTGTATTTTGGATGGAGGTATTAATTCCTATTAAAAACTGTGTGAAACAATGTTGTCTCTTACATTTGTCTTTATACTATAGTATGGAAGAAGGGTAGAAAAATAGGTATTACTAGATAGCACCAATGGAAACTGTAGGAAGAAAGTGAAATATCATAGGTTGAAAAAACACAGTTCATGTTTGAACCCAAATGAACTAGCTTTACCCTGGAAATTCAAATCACTATGTTTGCTGACTTGCAGTCTTCCTTAGATAGGACCCAGACATACCTGGGATCAGCACTGGACCTATTCAAGACTGGCACTCACCAGGAGAGATATGATGTTGTCTTGCACCAGGTGATAGCAGTAGAGAGGAGGAGAACAGCTAGATTGATTAAAGGCCAGATTTACTAACTAACTGTTGTGCTGGGTTGGGAAGAAGGACAAGGCACGAGGCAAAGACAGACCAAGAGAGAGGGCAATATGGGGCAAGCTAGAGGAGAATCACATTTTGGGAAAAGAATGAGAGATGCATTTTGGATAATTCTGAGATGCCTTTTAGATATCAAGTAAAGATGTCAAGTGAGTGACTGACATATAAGTCAAAAGCTCAGAGAATAATTTGGGGGCAAGACATGTAAGTTTGGAAGTCATCAGCACAGGCATATTATTTATTCACTTGGGAGGTGGGAAGAGAAAGAGTTATGAGGTAAGAAACAACTCTGGAAAAAGCAGTAGAAATTCCTTACATTTATAGTAGAAAGGATAGAGGAAGAAGAACCAGAGGTCAGATGGAGAAGGAGGATCCTAGCAGAGTATTGGCAAGGAAGTTTCAATGAGGTAAGAGGAAAACCAGAGCAGTCTAGTATCACAAAATCAAGGGATACAGTATGTCAGGTCAGGCATGCTTAATCATGTTAGCTGCTACTGAGAGGATAAATAGGGAATTGGCCACTAGACTTGGTGACATCGTTGTGTTGATGACTGACATACAGCCTGTGGATCCATAGGGCCAGAAGACAAAAGGTTGGGGATAGAGGAATAATAAGAAGCTGAGGAAGTGGAAACTTTTGAGAGATTCTACTATGAAGAGTAGAGAAGTGGAGAGGAAGTGCAATGTGGGGCCAATGGATAGAGGTTAATTTCCCTTCTTTTAAGAACAAACTTAAGAGCATGTTTTGAGTTTGATGGACATAGCCCAGTAGACACAGAGAATTAATATGGGAGAGAGAGAGTGAGGAGATAATGCCAGGATGAAGATCTTGAGGCCAGAGAGACAGGATTCACAAAAGCAATTTGAACTCAAATAGCAGGAAAGACATATTTTTCATTTTAAAAAGTGGGAAGGGATAGAAAGGGGGTATCGATGAAAGAAGGCTTATGAGAAAATGAGAAAAATGAGAAAATGGAGAAAATGAGGTGGTATATTCAGGTGCCCTATACATCAGGGGAGCAGGATGCATTCTCCCCCTTTACCTTTCTACCTCTCCTACACACAATGGGAGGACATCTGTACTACCCACTGAGAAATAAATTCAAACTCCTTAGCACTTGTAATGGCTACCAGGCTCTGCATAATCTGGCTTTCTTCATCCACCTCTCCCATCTTTTCTATACATTTTGGAATATTACCCGCATTCTAGTCATAATGGCCTTCTTTCAGTTCCTTGAAGAACTCCTCAGGGCCTTGGCATATGCTATTTTCTGTGCTTTACTCTTTTCATGGGAATGGCCCCTTCTCAACCTCAGTTTAAATACCATTTCTCTTTCCTGACCTTGCAAATTAAGGTGTTCCCTCTTAAATTGCTTTGTTCTTTGTTGTATTTATCAAAATTTGAAAGTATATATTTAATCATCAGTTTAGTTTTTTATTATTTGTTGTAGCTCTGTGAAAGGAGGAATTGAATCTACAGAAGCTGGCCAAGTGCTGAGTACATGGTAGGCAGCTCCACAGAGGATCACCACATCATGGTTAGGTGTGCAGGCTCTAATGTTAGATCGCCTGGGTTCAGATCTCAGCTTAACTGTATTATTTATGTGATCTCAAGAACATTGCCTTCTCTGTGCTTTGTCCTTCTGTACCCTAGATGTAAAATAGAGAAAATGGTATTTGTCTTATAAAGCAGATGTAAGGGTTAGAAAGAATATATGCAACTGGAATACCTACCACAGAGTAAGCACTCAATAACTGTTTGCTAAATAAATGTGTGCTGTAAACACACATTCATTGATTCGGTTTTCTATTTTGTGTAAATTTGTCATAGAAAAAGCTCTTTTTGTTGCAAAGCCATATTGTCTTTAATATTAAGTAATCAAATCTCTCTAATGTTCAGTTTCTTCAACTATAAAATGCGGAAGTTGGGTATTGTGATCTCTATGCTTTTTTTCTGGTTCTATAATCTTCAATAATATAACTACAGAATTTTTTTTCCTTTTAAAAAATACACTTCAAAATAGGTTTTGTTTTCCTCCTTTGACTTGTAAAAGTAGTCATCCTCAATTACTTAAAACACAGTACAGTGAGGTTTTTTTTGTGTGTTGTTTTTTAAAGATTTATTGATATATAGGTGTGAGGGAGAGGAGCAGAGAGAGAGGGTGAGAGGGGAGAGGGACAGAGGGACAGGGAGAGGGTGAAGAAGGAAGAAGACTCCCCACTGAGCACAGAGCCTGGAGTCAGGGCTCAACATGGGGGCCCAACCTGGGGCTCTGTCTCATGACTCTGAGATCATGACCTAAGCCAAAATCAAAATCAGATGCTTAGCCAACTGAGCCACTAAGTGCCCCTTGTTTGTTTGTTTTAATAGAAGTTGGAGGCCAATGGAAATTATCTAAGAAGCTTTTCAAATTACAGATGTTTTCCCCTTCTTCTGTATCTGATTCTGGCAGAGATGGGGAGGGGGTTGTTGTAGTTTAAAAGACTTCCCAGCTAAATCAGATCTCCTCCTCCTGGCATCTTCCACTGGTCACCTGTTCTTTGTCTCACTGAGAACCATTGCTTTAAAAAATAGGAAAGGAGAGATGCTTAGCATCACTGCCTGTATATGAGCCAACCATAACAAGTTTCCCTTCTTGGGACAAAGTGATGGCTATGACCATGTACCATTTATTCTTCCCAATTGGGATTGTTATGAATGTCACTGTTCTGAAAATGATTCTGTTCACAGCTCTGTGCAACTACAGCTCTCCAATCCTTAAAACTTCTGTATCAAATGGCATTTTAATATCACAGGTCTCTCTAAAAAATTACACTATTATAATAAAATTCAAGTCAGTTGAATTTCCTACTTCAGTGAAATTCTATTTAGATTCTAAAAGGCATTTATGTTTTTGAAATATGTTATAATCAAATCCCAGTGAAAAATCACAATAAATCTAGGTATTGATGTAAAATTTTGATGTTTTATTCTGAGTTTTTTCTGGTCTGCTTCAACTCTCTTTACTTAACTGTCAACCAAATAGAGAAAAGGGGGAGGCAAATTCACAAACAAGATGGGGCATGAGAGTTGGTTCATGGGATACTTAACCTTGGTATCTACCAAGTTTTGGTGCCTGGAAAGTCTAAAGTGGATTTTGACTTCCTTGATGGTGGGAATTGATTTGTTACCTTCAGTGGTGATCATGATTCTGGCTCACATCATGGCCCTTGCCCTTGTTCTCTGCAGTTGCAGCCAGGGAATTTTCTACAACTTGGAAAAAAACAAAACAAAACAAAAAACAGCGTGAAGAGAAACATTCAGTAGAAATCTTTGAAACCTAGTTTTATTTGTATTTTCATTTTTCTTCTTATAGTTTTACATTTTTCAAGTATAATCAATTTTGTTGATACAATTTCCATTTCAATCACCACCTGCCCCCAAAAGCTTTTTCAAAGCTGGCTCCTGTTTCGCAAGATGTTTGGATAGGAAAACTTTCTAGTTTAAGGAATCTTTTGCAAATTCTTGTTTACATTTGCTATTGCAGATGTAACTGAAGCTCTAAATCACCTAATTTTCTAAATTCTCTAAAACCTTCCCATGTTTCTGATATCACTGAAACTTTGAAATAGAAAAAAAAAAGTTTGGTGAAACTTCGAATGGAAAAACCAGACATTTTTAAAAAAAAAGATTTTATTTATATATTTGACAGACAGAAATCACAAGTAGGCAGAGAGGCAGGCACAGAGAGAGAGAGAGGTAGGCTCCCCACTGAGCAGAGAGCCTGATTTGGGGCTCGATCCCAGGACACGGGGATCATGACCTGTGCCGAAGGCAGAGGCTTTAACCCATTGAGCCGCCCAGGCACCCCCAAACCAGACATTTTTAAGAGAATAAAGTCTAATTGCCTTTTAGCCTCAAACCATAGAAGCATAAGAGAATTGCTTCACCATTCCAGATGTCTTTTCTGAAATTAAAAAAAAAAAAGAATTCAATACATATCTACTAGTGTGGTTAAGATCAGAGCATACAAGTGTGAGTGATAGGACTAATCTTCCAAAGACCCCAGAGGGAGCTCCCACTTTTGAGTGTGGGATATAAGCAAACTGTGATTCAGTTCCATAATATTTAACATGTGCCTATTATGTGCGAAGCATTGTGGGAGATAAGCATAAGACTAATACCTGGTCTTTTGGGAGTTCACAGTCTAACAGGGGACACTGAAATTTATGCACATGACTTAGATTAAGAATGAGAAGTGATGGCTTAGGGATAGACAAGGGGTGATTTTGACACATGGGGAGGGACTAGGGAATCTTGAGGAGTTTTTGTGGCTTTTTTGGGTAACTTTTTATTTTTATTTTACTTTATTTTGTTAATATATAATGTATTATTTGCTTCAGGGTTACAGGTCTGTGAATCATCAGTCTTACAAAATTCATGCACTCACCATAGCACAAACCCTCCCCAATGTTCATAACCCAACCACCCTATCCCTCCCCCCAAGCCTCCCAGCAACCCTCAGTTTGTTTGCTGAGATTAAGAGTCTCTTATAGTTTGTCTCCCTCCCCAGTCCAATATTATTTCATTTTTTTCTTTCCCTACTCCCATGACTCCCTGGCCCTGCCTCTCAAATTCTTGAGGAGCTTCTTGAACTGAGACAGAAAGATGTGTGTAGCAAGATACATTCTGAAATGCTTT
>RCUC01125624.1:0-15512 GCA_003697995.1 Taxidea taxus jeffersonii | reverse complement strand
GAAGAGTTGAGAAAATAGAAGGCTTTTGCCTGATACGGTATCCTTCTTTATATTAGTTAAGAAGGATTAGAAAGTCCCTTTAAGGGCAGTGAAATTTAGTGATTATGACATTCCCGAGTTGTGATAGTTGATTCATCTTCCTCCCTCCACAGTGTGTGTCTAATGGCACAGCGAATTTACACCGCTCAGGCTCAGCGTTTAGTTTTCGCAGATCAATGGGCTCCCCCAGAATCTTGTCTTTCCACTTACTCGAAGTCAACCCAAATTCTTCCCAAACATCTTTTCAAGGAATCCTTTGACAAATCTTACTGTTTGGATGCTAGATCTGGCTCCTATCAACTTTTGGTGAATAGCTTAATGTCTCCGATTCAGTTTTTTTGCATTTGTCAATTAGCACTGAATGATAATTTCAGTTTCTTAGGAGGGTCAAACGAGTTATCTGTGAAAACCTCCTGCAAAGTTGTGGCAAATATCCGTGCTATGCAACTTTCCGCATATATTCAGGAAAATTTTTAAGCTTTCTGAAGAACTGGTGTCCTGCGCAGTCTCCCCCCCCTAAATAATTAAAGTGGGTGGGTGCTCCTCCTGGATTGAGGTTACGTCTTTCGCTCCTTTTGTCTTTTTAGTCGGACCAGAACTGTCATGGCGCCTTCAAGAAAAGGAAGGCCTTCCTTTCGCCCAGCAGAATCATCGGGGGCACCTGGACTGGATGGAGAGGTGGACAGAGCGATCAGCCCCAGTTGCTACGAAAACACCGCAGGCTCGGAGAGGTCTCGGCCGGACAGGCTCAAGGGGAGGAGACGGGGTTGAAGACTCTGCCGGCGAGCGACGGTCTTCCCGGGGCACCGCCCCTCTTGACCGCCTTATCCAATGGAAACCCAACGGCAGTGCGGCACCGCCCATCTGTTGGTCCGGACGCCGCGAGGGCGGGGCCCGCAGTTCGGTTGCGCTGCGGAGCGCAGCTGTGAGGGAGTCTCTCTGGTCCGCGGCCCCGAACCCGAGCTGGAGCTGAAGCGCAGGCTGCGGGGAGCGGAGTCGGGAGGTGAGCACCGAGGAGACTGAGCGGGAGGAAGGGGCTCGGCGAGAGGACGGAAGGGTCGGTCTCCGCGTCCCGGGGCGCTGGGACCCGGGCAGGCGGGTGTCTGGTGGCGGCTCGGCTCGCTCGGCGGCCCAGGCCCGGCCCGCCGGAGCCGAGGGGCGGCCGCGGCCCCACGGTCTCTGCCGGGCCCGCCCGGCCTTCCCCGAGTGGCGGCGACCCGGAATTCTGCCCGCGCGGGGCGCGAGGCCCTGGCGTTCGTGTCGAACTGGGGCTGACGAGAGGCGGGGCCGGCGGCGGGGGCGGTGGTGGCGGGCCCAGCGGCCTGCGGAAGCGCAGCGTCGGGGCCGCGCCTGCTGGCGGAGGCCGGCGCGCTGACTGCGCGGGGGCGTGGCCTGCGCCCCTGACGGCGCCGCGGAGACGGCCTTTGATGAGGTGGCGGCCGCTGGCTCCGGGGCCTGCGGGGCTGCGGGCGCTCCCTTGCAGACAGCGGGCAGGGCGACCTGTTGGAGCGCGAAGTCGTCCCCTGCGCTTGCTTGGCGTCTGAGCGGACGGTCCTGTGGGTCCTAGAGGCCCTTCGGTCTGCTCGGAGTGAGGGTGGCTCAGAGGCCCGTGGCCTGTGAGCTGTTGCTGAGGAGTCGACATGCAGAGGGGCTGCAGTCCAATAAATAAAAGTCTCCGAGAAAAACTTTGCGCGACGATCTACCTACACTGCTCAGAAGTGAACACACTATTTTCGGGGTTGCTGGAGGCGGCGAGGAGAGTCCCTTGTAGGGGCGTAAATGACCTTTTCCGTATGTGATCTCTTACACCTCTGAACGACCCTGAGATGAAAATCCCAGCGTTACAAAGATTTTTTTCATCAGGAGGGGAAATGCTGGGGGATCTTGGGCAGTGCCTTCATTTTGCCTGCTGGGGAAAGACTGGGGAGGGAGAAGTCCAGCACATTCCAAGGACATGTCTGTGACTAGTAAAGGTTTGGCTTCTTTTGTGGGGTTCTGTGGATTAATTGTCTGTGTCCTGAGTTCAGAGGTTTCCTTAGAGCCCATTGGTAACTGGCTTCCTGTATTAGAGCGTCACTGGTATTTCCTATTGTAATCTAGCTGGAAATTTTACTTAGCTGGTCAGATTCAAGATACATTCTATAAATATAGCTGCTCTAGGAAGTAATCCATATGAACTTTCTTGCCATTTTCTTAGTTATTTTTCAAGGGAAGGAAAAGGAAAATGATTTCTTAAGTCGTTTTCAGGTAGATTACTAAGACATAACAGATAGTAGCTTTCTTGGCTGGTTGAATACACTCTGTGATGGGCAGGGCCTAGGAAATGACAGGGAAAGAATATCTTGCCGGATTTTCTCCGTAGTGCGTTGTGGTTCTCTGGTATTTACTAGAATGTCATCTAATAAGAATCTCCTGATTTGGGTTATACATAGTGTAGGCTGGGGGTGGAGATTGGCAGAAGTGGGTATCCAAGCATTCTAAAATGAGGGCTTTTCAGGATTGGTTTTGATCAGAGGCTTCTGTATTCTGAACGGATTTAGAGGAGGAAGTCTACTTTCCAGAATGCCACTTTCATACTGGAGCACTCCTTTGAGCCCAGCACGCGCAGGTTTCAACTCCTTCACAACCTTTGTTCTTAGAGATTTGGAATAACATTCAGCAGTTGTCCTGTGCCTGTCTGGACAAGCGAATGACATTTAGCTTCAGAGAATTGTTTTTCTTCCAAGTAGCTGTGTGCCTTGAAAAAAGTATTACTTTTTCCTGTAACTGCTATATCTATAGTTATTCTTCTTCTTCTTTTTTTTTTTTTTTTAGTTTTTTTTTCTTTTTAAGATTTTATCCATTTATTTGATAGAAGTAGAGTGGGTGGGTGGGCACGCCTGGGTGGCAGAACGGCAGAGAAAGAAGCAGACTCCTCACTGAGCAGGGAGCCAGATGCAGGGTTTGATCCCAGGATCCCAGGATCATGACCTGAGCCAAGACAGATGCTTAATCTGTCTGAGCTACCCAGGTGCCCCTTGAGTTACTTGTTCTTGAGGGAATATCTCTGTCAGATCTGTTATCCCAGAGGGGGGAGCTTTGAACCATGTGAATGAAATGAAAGCTGGAAGCTGAAAGTCCTAGATCTGTTTAAAATTTGTGGCTCCATGAATGTGGGCATCTCATTTATTTTATTCACTATTGTATTTCAAGTACCTAGTGCAGTGCTTGGCCTACCGTAAGTGCTTAATAAACATTTGTTGAATGAGTGAATGAAAAAAAATGTTGCTAACCGATACTCATTTGCACACTCACAGGGAAGGTGAGGTCATCAGGAGTGAAGTCACTAACCACTGCCAGTCACCTGGGCCAGGGGTAGCCTCAGCCTGGACTGGCAGACTTGATCTGTGTATAAGAGGGATGGATAGCAAATGCCAGAATTCTAGTGGAATAAATTAGCTGAGGGTTTCAGCTGGATAAATTAGCTGAGAGTGTTACAGGTCCAGCCTTAGGGCTGAATCAGTGGAACCTTTTGGGGTCTGGAGTCATCCGTTCTGAATAAGGCCCATGTAGCTTAGTTCTCGAGCACAGTGGAAATAGAGACAGGTGAGTATTCAAAGGGAAGGCTGTTGGGTGAGTGTTGCTGAGGAGTGGTGTCTGTCCCTGATTTGGCTGTTCAATTGGACCTTACTAATGGGGGTTGTATTGTCATAAATCTTGGATTTGCCACTCCTGGTGGGTCATCTTCAACCAAGATAAGTTCCCTTCTCTAGTCTAAGAGAGTAGTTAATGTTTCAGTGTTCAGACAGGATTAATTTGATTTTGGATTTAAAGGGAGGTGTATATTTTGTTTTCTTTTGAACCCCAGAGGAGGTTATTAAGATTAGGCGTGAAGCCCAACATGGAGCTTGAATTCACGACTCAGATCAAGACCTGAGCTGAGATCAAGAGTTGGATGTTTAACTGACTGAGCCACCTAAATGCCCCAGAATTAAATCTTTGTAGATCTGTCCTGACCCTTTCTTCTTTCTCTCTCCATCCTTGCCCCAACCAATGCAGGCCTGAGTGTTCGTTCCAGCATGTCGGAGGGGGAGTCCCAGACAGTAGTCAGTAGTGGCTCAGACCCAAAGGTAGAATCCTCATCCTCAGCTCCTGGCCTCACATCAGTGTCACCTCCTGTGACCTCCACGACCTCAGCTGCTTCCCCAGAGGAAGAAGAAGAAAGTGAAGATGAGTCTGAGATCTTGGAAGAATCACCATGTGGGCGGTGGCAGAAGAGGCGAGAAGAGGTAAGGTGATGGTAGTGTCACTCTTGGGGGAATGAGTTCTAAGCGCGAAATGGAAGAGGGAAGTATGGAAGGGGCAGACCAAAGTTTTAACAGGTCAGAGCCTAGGAGAAGATGATCATGTGGAATATTAAAATGGAGGGTTTACAAGGTTACTTTAGTAATTCCTTTCCATTTAAATTTCTTCTCAGGTGAATCAACGGAACGTACCAGGTATTGACAGTGCATACCTGGCCATGGATACAGAGGAGGGTGTAGAGGTTGTGTGGAATGAGGTCCAGTTCTCTGAACGCAAGAACTACAAGCTGCAGGAGGTAGGTGATAGTGAAAGGATGTAGCCTGTGTGGTGTTAGAAGGCAGGTGTTATGAAACAAGATGAAACCAGAGAGGGAGACAAGCCATTAGACTCCTAATCTTATGAAACAAACTGAGCGTTGCTGGAGGGGAGGTAGGTGGGGAGATGGGGTGGCTGGGTGATAGACACTGGGGAGGGTATGTGTTGTGGTGAGTGCTAGGTGTTATGTCAGACTGATGAGTCATAGACCTGTACCCCTTAAATAATACATTATATGTTAATTAATTGAATTTAAATTAAAAAAAGAATGCAGGTGTTAAAGAGGAATTGGTGTTGAGAAGCCAATTAGGAGGAGAGTATGTTGGGGTTAGATCATTTCTGGGGAGGGATAAGGAATGGCTTTTCAGAATTACAGTGGTTTCTGAACCCTGTTAATCCCACTCTCTTCCCTGCTCTCAGGAAAAAGTCCGTGCTGTGTTTGATAATCTGATTCAGTTGGAACATCTCAACATTGTTAAGTTTCACAAGTATTGGGCTGACATTAAAGAGAACAAGGCCAGGGTAAGAGCTTTTTCTTGAGCTTACCGCAAAGAGACCAGCTACATTTATTGTTCTTTTTACATTCAGAGATGAAAATAAGGTAGTTTGGAACAAAACTGGAATCAGCTGTTGTGGAGATGAGAGCAGGGCTTTGCCTATGTCCTGTGCCTTTTGTCTGGTGATGGGTGGGGCAGAAATGAGCAAACTTTTGCTTCCTTCCCACAGCTCTTCTCTTTTCCCTCCCTCCCTCCCTTCCTTCCTTTCTTTCTTTCTTTTCTTTCTTTCTGAGATTTTATTTATTTGTCAAAGAGAGAGAGAACACACAAGCAGGGGGAGTGGTGGCCAGAGGGAGAAGTGGGCTCCCCGCTGAGCAAGGAGCCAGATGTGGGATTTGATCCCAGGATCCTGGGATCATGACCTTAGCCAAATGCAGACACTTCACAGACTAAGCCACCCAGGCATCCTTACTTCCATAGCTCTTATAGTTGAGTAGTTTCTCTTCATCCTGTTAAATCTGAGGTTGTGGTGCTAACAACAAAAGGAGGGAAACTTAAAACAACCACCACCACCAGGCTTCCAGATCTAATATGTACCTGGTGTACACGTCATCAGGTAGGGGATCATTTCTACTTTACGGCCTTATTTGAGTGCTTTGCTTCTCCAGGTCATTTTTATCACAGAATACATGTCATCTGGGAGTCTTAAGCAGTTTCTGAAGAAGACCAAAAAGAACCATAAGACTATGAATGAAAAGGTATGGAGGGAGAACAGACAAAGCTTTAGGCTGGTGTGGGGGTTTTAAAAAGATTATAGTAATCATGAAGCTAATCAGGAAGGGATGGAGGGGAACTAGTTGGAGGGTTAAGAGAGGGGATTACTAAAAAAAAAAAAAAAGAGAGAGAGAGAGGGGATTACTGCTGACCCTTTGATCAAACTGTTCCAGGCTTGGAAGCGCTGGTGCACGCAAATCCTCTCTGCCCTTAGGTAAGTAGGATCTGGTTAGTGCTTTTCCCCTATTTCCTATTTAGTTTCTCCAAACAGATTTTAGGGCACTACTCTGCTGTTTTTTTCTGCCTCTGCCCACTTGTTTTGAGTCCTGTACTGTCAAGATTAGGCCCCTATGGTCTTGTAAAGGGTCCATTCTAATGCCCTAACCACGATACAGTCTCCGCCTCTTTCTCCTAGTGCTTATCCAGCTATTTAACTCACCAGGCATAATGGAGATTCAGAGTGTGGGGATTATCTTTGTGGTGACCAGCAGGAGACCAGGCCCTTGCTCCTCTTAACCCTTGGGTTCCCCTTGCCCTTAATTTCCCAGTGGCCCCTCTAACAGCCCAGTGCCCCCACAGCTACCTGCACTCCTGTGACCCCCCCATCATCCATGGGAACCTGACCTGTGACACCATCTTCATCCAGCACAACGGACTCATCAAGATTGGCTCTGGTGAGGGGAGGGAGAGGTTCTGGGCAGGGGAGCCTCGGGAATTTGGGAACCATGGGGGTAAGAGGCAAGGAGTGGGGAGAGTAGAGCAAAATTCTGAGGTGTGGGCTGGTGGTAAGAGATAGGACTTTGCTAGGGGTAATTCATAGGGAGAGGCCAGTTAATTGGGTAGGGACTAATCTTACACCTTTTTTGGAGGGAAGGGGGTTAATCCAGACACCTTGATAAGATGTTGGGAAAGGGCAAAGAGATGGGTCTAAGATCTGATTTGAGCCCCTGGGGCCAGACCCTACCAAAGGAGGTTCCAGGCTGTGCCTGCTGTGAGTGCTTCCATTTGCTGTGTATCTGTGTGCTGTGTCTAACATTTCTGTGTGCTGTGTCTGTGTGTGGTTTGTGTGTCCATTTGTCTGGGGCTTGGCTGCTCCATCGCTCACAACTTTTCTCTGTTTTCCTCCCTCCCGCTTACGGGCTGCTCTGTTCCCAACAGTCTTTCATAGGATTTTTGCTAATGGTGAGAGCTCCCTGTTGCCCCACGTGGGGCTCTGTTCGTGCCCCCTCTGCTCCCCTTTGCGGCTGCCCAGTGCATGCAGTCGTGGGAGCAAGCCCTGTACCCCTGCCTCCCTGCCTAGTTATGCCTGCTTGGCTTCTCCCTACCAGCCCTCCACCTGCTTGCCCTTCCATAACTTGCTTGTTTCCTGTGGTTTGTGCCTGGCTGGCCATTTATGTCCTGGATTCTTATTTCCCTTCATCATCAGGATGGTTCCCTAAATCATACTGTGTTCCCAGACTCTCTGTGACTTGTAGTCATTGTTTATGATCTGAGTGAGTCCAAATTGGGCCCGGCCCTGGTTCCTCGTTCAGGCCTATGGCAGCAATGTTGAGCAATAGAGAGTAGAGCAGGAGTCTAAAATTTTGGTGGATTAAACAGGAGACTGATTCAAGAGTATTGGTTCAACTTTGAGCTGCTTTTGAGTTTCAGTCAGTAAAGGTGGGTAAGAAGGAGGCTGTCTAGTTGGTTGTATTGTTATTCCTTCTTACCGTTTTTTCTTTTTAATCATCCAAGTTTCTGTGTCAAAACTTTAAGTGTCCCACTTAAAAGTCTCAGATTAGGAGGGGCTGCCAATGCTTTTATGCTCTTTGAGGGTGGCTGAAAGAACTAGACCACACATCTTCACGTGACAGGGATTATATATTCCTGAACTTCGAGGAAGGTGAGCAGATCACAAGCAAAAGGTTTTCCTTAGCTTCCATTGCTTCTTGGCCAGCCCAAGGTCCCTATATGCCTATTAGTTTAGTGTGGAGTGTTTGTTGCTACTGACCTAGGAACCTTAAATGAGAAGCGGTAGACCCCAGAAAGGAGAAGTAGGTGGTGTTCGTGTTTAGTCTGTGGTTCAAGATGGGAAAAGGACAGGTTTGCGCCTTGAGGGTTAAGAGTCTTCAGGAGAGAATTTGGCTTCTGGGGACCTCTCTCTGGAGTGAGACTGTGCTTTGTTGATGGTGGTCAGATTGTGGGTATCTCCCCTACTCCCAGTGGCTCCTGACACTATCAACAATCATGTGAAGACTTGTCGGGAAGAGCAGAAGAATCTACACTTCTTTGCACCAGAGTATGGAGGTGAGGCACCAGTTTCTCTCCCCTCTCCCTGTTCCCCAGGTTGCTACCTTATAAGCTGAGGCCCAGAGATAATAGAACTGAAACTTGTAGTTCTCTGCTGGCTTAACAAAAAGTTTTTAAAAGGCATTTCTGCCACCCCTTGCCCCCATCCTCTGATTAAACAAAGGCTTCTCTGTTTTCCCTAGAAGTCACTAATGTGACAACAGCAGTGGACATCTACTCCTTTGGCATGTGTGCACTGGAGGTGAGGAAACCACAGGCAGTGGTGATGGAAAGGGGTCAAGTTAGAAGATGGAAGGGGAAATGGCGGGAGGACAAGTAAGGTCTTGAGAGGGTGATTCTGGAGCACCGAAGTTCTGAAGTTTCTACTGGGCTTTTCTGTTCTCCTCCCTGCAGATGGCAGTGCTGGAGATTCAGGGCAATGGAGAGTCCTCATATGTGCCACAGGAAGCTATCAGCAGTGCCATTCAGCTTCTAGAAGACCCATTACAGAGAGTAAGAATCTTCTGGATCACTTCCTCAACAGACTTTGAAATGTCTTTAGGTTTTTCTTCCTTCTTACTTCTGGGAATATACTCTCTTCTAAGAGCAAGAAAACAGAAAGCAGCAAGGACAGGCAAAAGCAGTGACTATTTGAATATTTCCCTAGGTGGTACCTACCTTGTTTTTTGTATATACACACACTGGTTAAGGGTTTAAGATGGGTAGTATTGGGGATAAAGGTTGTGTATTAATTTAGTTGTGTCTGCCTGGAGGTAAACTAATGGTTACCTCAGGCAATTGGTATATGCTCTCAGACAGCCATCTTGATATTTTTAAACAAATTGATCAGTTTGAATTAAATCTGTCATGTGGGGTTTTATATTTGTATAGTTTCAGGTAGGGAAAGTACTCTGAAATAATGAGCTAAGATTTAAAGGGTATAAGATTATGAATGAGTAGATAGACTATAGTAAGAGGCTGGACAGAAAGGTCCAAACAAGGATAGTTTGTAATTCATTAGATGGTGTGACAGGGAGGCTAGTGGGAAGTCCTGAGGCTAGCGTGGAGTAAATTTCTAGTTCAGCTTTAGGTTGGGGTGTTCAAGTGACAGATTAGGTATATGACCTTCTTGACTTTTAAATTTGTAAGGAGGAAAAGAAAAGCAGGTTAATTATCATGGGACGACCTATGGGAGGTGGGAAAGGGGAGGGTGTGCATGTAGAGGAAGCTTGGGGAAAATCAGTGAACTTAATAAATGATGGTAAGAGACAAAGGAAATTGTGGTAGTTGGCTTGGAAAAGAAAAAGATGGTGAATACTATTGACCACAATAGATAGGCTTGGGAACAGAGAAGGTAATTTTGGTGAGAGACGGAGAAGAAGGGAGGCAGTGAGTGGGCTTTTAAAGCATAGAAGTAGAAAATCAGAAAAAAAAATCTGGAAGTTTGAATAGTAAAAAAAAAAAGAGAGAGAGAAAGCTGGTACTTGGAGAGTAGAAAAACAATTAAAACCATAAAAACTCTGAACAATACCTTTCATGTTAATACCTTAGAATCTTCAAAGCCCTTTCAGGAGGAGTAACAGTTACTCCCTCAACCAGTGCTGACCGCCTAGTATGTACGAAGCCTGTGCTAAGTGGAATGAATGACGAAGTATCATGATGAGAAGTATCATGATGAATGCAGTGGCCTGGTTGCCAGGTGCCCACTCTACTTCCTCTTTTCTCTTTTCTAGGAGTTCATTCAAAAGTGCCTGCATTCTGAGCCTGCTCGCAGACCAACAGCCAGAGAACTTCTGTTCCACCCAGCACTGTTTGAAGTGCCCTCGCTCAAACTCCTTGCTGCCCACTGCATTGTGGGACACCAACGTGAGTTCCCTTGGCCCTGCTAAGAATTTTCTTCCTGTTGGAGCATTAATAAGTATCGCTAGCAATGCCCTCTTTCCTTTTCCACTTCCAAAGGAATTCTTTTTTTGTTGTTGTTGAAGATTTTATTTATTTATTGACAGAGATCACAAGTAGGTAGAGAGGCAGGCAGAGAGAGAGGGAAGCAGGCTCCCTGCTGAGCAGAGAGCCCGATGCGGGGCTCGATCCCAGGACCCTGAGATTATGACCTGAGCTGAAGGCGAGGCTTTAACCACTGAGCCACCCAGGCACCCCCCAAAGGAATTCTTTACCCCCCTAGAATCCCTGGCCCTTCCATGACATTAATCTATCCTTTCCATTTCATCATGTCCTCCAGACATGATCCCAGAGAATGCTCTGGAGGAGATCACCAAAAACATGGATACCAGTGCTGTACTGGCTGAAATCCCTGCAGGACCAGGAAGAGAACCAGTTCAGACTTTGTGAGTAACTCTCTGAGAGGGTCTGAAAGGGACAGATTTGTCACTATCACTGGGGGTTCTGTCAACAGTTAATTCTTTGGGAATTGTTGAACCTGCTGTTTTGCTTATTTCCTTCCTTTCACGTGTTTTCTCTCTTTTCCTGCAGGTACTCTCAGTCACCAGCTCTGGAATTGGATAAATTCCTTGAAGATGTCAGGTGAGAGAAGGGTGAGAGGAAAGGCTTGCTTTAGGAAGCAGGGTGGGTGTCCTGAGGCATTCATGGAGCCCATGTGACCTGCTTGATCTCACTCTAGGAATGGAATCTACCCCTTGACAGCCTTTGGGCTACCTCGGCCCCAGCAGCCACAGCAGGAGGAGGTGACATCACCTGTTGTGCCCCCCTCCGTCAAGACTCCAACACCTGAACCAGCTGAGGTGGAGACCCGCAAGGTGGGCTCTGTGGATGTGGAGATCTCTAAGGTCATGGTGGAAGGGAGAAGGGGACACGTCAAATAAGGCTTTGTCCTGTAGAGAAAAGAGTGTGTTTCTGCTTTCTAGCAAGCTTGTCTTGTGGGCTGGCAAGTCTTCTAGCTGTTCGGGGCTTTTTTTTTTTTGCCTGGTGATACTACTGTGGTGACCCTGTGTGTGTCCCCTCCCTAGGTGGTGCTGATGCAGTGCAACATCGAGTCAGTGGAGGAGGGAGTCAAACACCATGTAAGGCTGGGGGCAGGGCTGCAGAGGGCTGGGTGGCCAGGGGAAAGAGGGAAAGTGGGAAAGAGGAGCCTCATCTTCTGACTGTCCTCTCCTCCAGCTGACGCTTCTTCTGAAGCTGGAGGACAAACTCAACCGGCACCTGAGCTGTGACCTAATGCCAAGTGAGTCTCTTCTTTTCATCAGAGGATGAGAGTCTCTTTAAGTCCTTTCTGTGAGGGACATTCTTAGGGGTGGGGAAGAAGGTTACAAGGCAGCAACACATTGACGCACACAGAACGAGTATCTTCGCTCCTAAAACCGGAGGGTAGACACCACAGTTCTGCTTGTGTCGTTCTTTCCCAGCCGGGCTGACCTGACCGGGGCTGGGAGCCCCCTACTTCCACATTGTGCTCACCCTCTCCCTTTTCTCTGTCAGATGAGAACATCCCCGAGTTGGCAGCCGAGCTTGTGCAGCTGGGCTTCATTAGCGAGGTGAGCTTTCCGCCTCTGGCCGCCCTGGCAACTCCATTCTCCTCTTGCCCTGTCTCACCCAGCTCTTCTCCCCCAGGCTGACCAGAGCCGACTGACTTCTCTGCTAGAGGAGACCCTGAACAAGTTCAATTTTGCCAGGAACAGCACCCTCAACTCAGCCGCTGTCACCGTCTCCTCTTAGAGCTCCCTCGGGCCAGGCCCCTAATCAGAGCTGTGGCCGTCACTAGATGGCAGCAGCCTTCCCCCCCTCCCCCCAGTCAGTATTACCCTGTGAAGCCCCTTCTCTCCTTTATTATTCAGGAGGGCTTTGGGGCTCCCTGGTTCTGAGCATCACCCCCCCCCTACCCCTTCTCTTCCTCCCCTCTGCACTTTGTTTACTTGTTTTGCACAGACGTGGGCCTGGGCCTTCTCAGCAGCCGCCTTCTAGCTGGGGGCTAGTAGCTGATCTGGCGGCTCCCGCCCAGCCTGTGTGGAAAGGAGGCCCACGGGCACTGGGGGAGCTGAATTCTACAATCCCGCTGGGGCGGACGGGGCGGGAGAGAAGGGTGGTGCTGCAGTGGTGGCCCTGGGGGGCCATTCGATTCGCCTCAGTTGCTGCTGTAATAAAAGTCTACTTTTTGCTAAGAGCGTGGTGTGTGTGTGCGCCTTCCCCGCTAGGGGGCGCGGCCTCGGAGCCTCGGGCGGGGCGCGCTCGGGGTGGGGCCTTCAGGTGGCGAGGGGCGGGGCGGCGGGCGAGCGGGGGCGGGGCCGGAGCCAGGTAGAGCTGCCCTGCGGCGGGGCGCGGACGGCCGCGATGAGGTGCTGCCGCCTCTACGAATTCGGTAACTTCCGGGCCCGGGTTCGTGTCCCTGCGTCCGCCGGCGACCCGCTCCACCGCCCCTGGTTCGCCAGGGGCGCTCCACGGGGGGCCCTCCGATTCCTTCCCCGGCTCAGGCCTGCCCCTACCCCCGTGCTTTGCAGACGCGGCCCGCGGCCCCCGGAGGCTTATGCGCGTAGGCCTCGCGCTGATCCTGGTGGGCCACGTGAACCTGCTCCTGGGGGCCGTGCTACACGGCACAGTCCTGCGACACGTGGCCAATCCCCGCGGCGCCGTCACCCCGGAGTACACCACGGCCAATGTCATCTCTGTGGGTTCGGGGCTGCTGGTGAGCGCGAGGCGGGGCGTCTGCGGGCGTGGGGGAGGGGAGGCGGGGCGTAGAGCGGCGCGGGCTTCAGGCTTTGTGTCTTCCAGAGTGTCTCCGTGGGACTTGTGGCCCTCCTGGCATCCAGGAACCTTCTGCGCCCACCACTGGTGAGAGGGGATTTCTGGAGCTTTAATGAGGCCTGGAATCAGGGAAACGAGGACCTGACTGGGCTTCCTCTTTAAGTGGGAGGAGGAGCCTCAAATAGAGACACCACGGTGTCTTATCAGTGGGAGTGTCAGGTGGGTGGGCAGCTGCTCACCCTGATCTTCTGCCCCTGCCAGCACTGGGCCCTCCTGGCAGTAGCTCTAGGGAACCTGCTCTTGTCCGCGGCCTGCTCCCTGGGCCTTCTCCTTGCTGTGTCACTCACTGTGGCGAACGGCGGCCGTCGTCTCATTGCTGACTGCCATCCAGGACTGCTGGATCCTTTGCTACCGCTGGACCAGGGGCCTGGACGGTCTGACTGCCCGTTTGACCCCACAAGAATCTATGTGAGTGCATGTTCTTCTCAGCCTTTTTGCAGTCTACAGGGCCTTGGCCCTGCCCTTTCAACCACCCCTACTTGCCACTTCTGACCTGCTCCCTCTCAGTCCCCCACCTTCCCTTGTCACCTTTTAGGATACAGCGTTGGCTCTCTGGATCCCTTCTTTGCTCATGTCTGCAGCGGAGGCTGCCCTGTCTGGTTACTGCTGTGTGGCTGCACTCACCCTACGTGGGGTTGGGCCCTGCAGGAAGGAAGGGCTTCAGGAGCAGGTAAGGAAGATAAACAGGAAGGGCTCATTCAACAGGGACTGGCTGTGTTTAAAGGTGCTGAACTCTGTAGTATAATTCAGGGCAGGAGTACTAACTCCATCCTCCCCTACAGCTAGAGGAACTGACAGAGCTTGAACTTCCCAAGTGTCAAAGACAGGAAAATGAGCAGCTACTGGATCAAAATCAAGAAATGCAGGCATCACAGAAAAGCTGGGCTGAGGACAGGTAATCCATGAGAATTGGGGCCTAGGAAAGGGGAGAGGCGGGGAACCACTCTTAGAACTGAGTCAAGTCCTTTGCTGTGCTGCTTGCCCTCTGACTCAGGTTCTCCCTTCTGTGGAGCAGGTGCTGATCCGGAGACTCAGTTCACAATGGTGACATAAACCCCAAGATGACGTAAACAGTTGTAATAAAAGTAATAAAACTTGATGATGATTTCTTTTGAGCGGGGGGAAGGGCACTAGGCTGGCTGATGTTGGGGATGACTCTGATCAAAGAACACAGTGGTCTCCATTACCTACAAGACTTTAATGAGAGAGAATCCAATAACTCTTCCCTGAGGCCTACTAGTTACTGAAAGGAAAAGCTGGTGCTGGGTAGCCCTCCACACCACTGACTAATGAATTTCAGCACATCCTGGCACACTGGACTGTGGGAAGTCTGTAGATAAACAGTAGAACAAGAGGGGAACTCATTAGTGCTAAGGAAAAGCGCTCCTTCTCTAAAGAAAACCCCATCTCAGTAAGGAGAGCAGAGTCCAGGGCCTGCACCTGCCTTCTAGACATTCCCACCCACCCTTCTAGTGGTTTCTTTTCAGTGCTGCTCTCCCTGCCCACACCCTCCAAGTCTCCCTCTCTAACCTTGATAGCCATAAGGAACTTATTCCAGTTGTCCTTGTTAGCTGCCTTCCCTGGCCGCTTAAACTCAATTTTGTTCCTCAGAATGGGGTATCCTGTGGGAGAAGAAAAAAACGAACTGGCATTTGAGGGGGAAAACCAAGAGCAATTTCGGAGTACAATACTCTCTTGAGCCTGCTGTTCTCCCTTTCTGCCCACCATGGAATGAGGACAGGTGTAGGGTGTGTACCTGTAATGAGGCAGGGTAGTGCCTGAACGCCAGTGCTCGCTGCCACCAAGGAAGCTTCGTACGCACCGCGCTCATCCCGAGGCAGAACCTGCTCCAGCCGCTGGTCCATTGAGACTGTGAGTACCCAGTCTCGAACCTCTTCCCTCTGAGCCTCCTGGGAAGGACAAAGCAGCAGCATCTTCACGCAGGGCAGGGCAAGTGGAAGGTGGGGAGTTGGGAGTCTTACTGAACTGTTCTCCTGTGCATCATCTTTTCCCCATATGTGATCCTCCTTGGATGGGGTTCCTCATTACCACCTTTTCTTTTTCCTCTGCTTCTACTTTCACTGAAGGAATAGTGAGGGCTGAGGCCCTTCCAAAGATGTTGCCAGCTGATGCCCATTACAAAGTTTAGGAGGACCAACATAAAGTGATAAAGTGTCTTCCCTTCACAACACCCTCACACTGGTGAGGCCTTCCCGGGTCTCCAATCTCACACTCTTACCGGTACGTGCTGCTTGGCTGGGAGTGGCACCTCAAAAGGAATGTCTGTATCCTGAAAGTCAGAGTGGTCAAGGGCATCCAGAGTCCCTTCTTCTATTGCCTGCAGCAGAGTGGGCAGCCATGAGATAGACACATTTCCATGACAGGTGAAACCTCCTGCCCTCTGGGCACAACTTCTTTACTCACATCGGTCAGATCCAAAAAGCGGTTGAGGAAGATGAATGCCATGTTCTCCCAGCCAACTGCCTGCAACAGAGAAAAGTTGCAAGTGGGAGTGAGCAGCTGGACTTGGATGCTGCTCTTCTAGGGAGCGGGAGGAATCCA